>CM052200.1:262766-278334 GCA_028455805.1 Lasioglossum figueresi
GACAAATCAGATATTGAAAACTATAGACCTATAAGCATCGGTAGTGTCATGCCAAAAATTTTCGATGAAATTGTTACAAATAAATTGTACGATACTGTCTCTCTCTCTCAATATGCGAACAACAGCATGGTTTCGTACGTAAGCGATCAACAACTACTAACTTAGCTGTGTACTGCAGCTATGTCTCATCTTCTTTGGATGCTAATCTGCAGGTTGATACAATCTTTACAGATTTTATTTACAGATCATTCTCTTTTAATTGAAAAGCTTGCGGCATTCGGATGCAAGGGTAATATATTGGCATGGCTGGAAAGTTACCTTACAAACCGTTTTCAAGTTATACGTATACGTGATTGCCTATCATCCCCGATACATGTTCCATCGGGTGTACCTCAAGGCTCCCACCTTGGTCCTCTTTTATTTGTAATTTTCATAAATGACTTGACTACAGTTTTTCAACATTGTAAGTACCTCCTATTTGCTGACGATTTAAAAATCTTCAGCAGCATCTCGACCTATGACGATGCCTCCAGATTACAGGCAGACCTTGATCGTTTCAGCAATTGGTGTCGTACGAATGGTATGGAACTCAACATCAAGAAATGCCATGTTATGCGATCGTCCCGTCGCTCTGTACCTTTCATACATCCTTACCATCTCAATGGCAGTATTCTCTCCTCGATAAACGAGGTAAAGGATTTAGGAATTCATTTCTCCTCTACCTTAAACTTTTCCAACCATATTTATCATATTGTTAACTCCGCCTCTAGAACACTTGGTTTCATACTTCGTTTATCCACTGATTTTCATTCAATCCGCACACTTAGATTGCTATATATTGCCCTCGTCCGTCCGCTATTAGAATACGCATCAATTATATGGTTTCTAGAAAAGCTCTAAGTACGAAATCATGCTCGAGAGAGTACAGCATAAATTTCTCAGGTTTTGTTCGTATAAGCTAAATAATCCAATGTCATTCTTCGATCATGATTACTCCGCAATAATAACTACGATGAACCTAGAACCATTATCTGCTCGAAGAATAGTAACTGACCAGAGCTTTATTTTTAATTGAATTAATAATTATATCGATTGTTGCTCTCTACTTGCGCAAATCAATTTTTACCTACCGGAACGTGAATTGAGAACAAGAGCGGGTTTTCAAACGCTTAAAGCAAAATCGACTTATGGACTAATTAATCCAATGAATCGCATTATTGCAAAATCATGCACTATTTATAATCGTATTGATTTCTTCAATAATTTTTTACTAAAATTTAAAATGCAACTACGCAGGATTATATTATAATACCATATCGATTGTACCACTATCAAAATTATCAAAATTTTCCTTTCTGTGCATGTCCCTTCTTTGTTATTATACGAATAGTCTGTATTTTTCTCATGTGTAAAAAGGGCTTCAGCCCGTTTATAATAAATAAATAATAATAATATACAATCAATATATTTTTCACATAACATGTAAATTACATAAATTACTAAATGAGTTACATAATCTCAAAAGTAACGAACGATAATTTTACTAGTAACCGAGTATCAAAGCAATGCTGAGCAAAGCAAAGCCATTTTTGATTCGCATCAAATGCATGGAAAAGCGTTCCGTTTCCAAGCGCGCATTATGCGCATTAGTGAAACGGAACGATATCCATGCGCGCATCACATTGAATGCGATCCATGCGCTTGATGCGTGAAACGGAACGCACCCAAGGCATCATAAGGCCCGCGCGTGGTCTTACTTTACACGCGCTGTCCTTCTCTAGGTTCCGCTCGGTCTTTAGGGATAAAAAATAGCTACCCTGTACGATAGATGCGACCAAATTCCCCCGAGGCTGTTGCGCCTATAGAGGATTTACTGTAGTAAACTAATTGCTCTATCTTCACAAAAAAGTTGTATAGATATTATAAAAGCTATGGTCCTGTTACGTCCCGAACGAGAGGTCGTAACGTAATTAATATAATTTTTCGATCTTTGATCCACGTGGCGCGTACGTCCACGTCTGATCGAGGCCGATATCGGTTGCCGACGTCACGAAGAGCGTGGTACGATGCGTGAATGAATTCGGGTTTGTTTCTAACGCGGATAGGTTGAACGCGACAATCTGTGTTCCCCCGATTGTACCGAGCAACCTGGTGGGCTCAGACGTACATAGCGGAACACCGATTTTATCGTATCGTAAAATATTTATCGATGGATCATTCGAAATGGAAAACGAAAGGGATGGGGGATGACGGGGCACCGACACCGTACCGCACACACGCACTCGCTCGCGTTTTCACTTGTCCGGTACCGAGATACTTTACTTGGTTTTTTTGCTGCCCTGTCGTTGAACGGCCGGGAGAGAGAGAATAAGTGGACAACGAGAATCCTAATAATACCACCTCAAGGTGAGTAGTCTACGGAGGAAGTAGCGCTTGTAACGCGGATCCTCGATGCAGATTTTATCCAGCGGAGGGAGACTCGGCACGAAGGTGAGTGGCACGGGATTCCACGGAGAAGAACTCGCGGGTGGCCGAACCTCGGATGCTTTGTCCTTGCCAATTTCCTTCGGGTCAATGATACGAACCGTACCTGTGAAGGGGACGTCGCTCAGGATACGCGGGGGTTTGGGGATCCCGAGATTTTTGTCGTAAGAGGTTTCTTTTCTCTCCCGATAGAGCCCTCTGAACAAATTTTTGAGCTGGTATTTACGACCGGCGCGACGGGCCATGTGAGATCACTACTCGACACAATTACACACGCGGAACCTTTGACTAGGTGTCTGCGTTCTCTCGCATCGACGTGATCCAACGCACTGTGAAGGGTGGAGAAAATAAAAGGAAAAGAATAAGTAAACTTAACCAAAGTATAATAACCAAAAGAAGATTGAATACAATATAACACGACGGTTACGAAGACGAAAATAAACGAAATTACTGCACGGTGGCTAGATGAACGAAATGAACAAAAGAATATCGAAATAGCTAAATTTAACGGCGCGTAACTAGAACTAGACGCAACACAATAGACTAAGGACTGAAATTAAAGCTACGTAATCTATAAAATGAGGAAATAAGAACTAACAGAGCATTAAGATTAACGGAATGACAACTACAATATGGTAACGCGTAATAACTAAATAAATGAACTATAACTAAAAATGAGAGGAACAAGATAAATGAAATAGAAGAAATCGAGCGAAGTGGCAAGATGCGATGCGATCAGGTCAGATCTACTAGCACTGGAATAGATAAGAACTAGACTCGAGAAACTGTTACAGAGAACTGGGTCGGATCGCGGATCTTGCCATATTTATAACGGAAGCGCGGACCATAAGAATTCGGTGGAGCGTGAAATCAATTGTCCTGATCATATGAGATATGTTATTATTAAAAGTCTAAATACCCTTGTCTACATAGGCTGTGTATACACCTGTACTTGCTGTTGCCATGCCGGCGTTCGCTCGCATCGGTGGCTATTGTGCCGTCACCGATTTCGTATGGTCCTGCTTGTTTGAAATGAGAAAGAAAAAAAAACCATATCAAGACGTCGGTACGACGTTACAGTCCTTTAAAAAAGAATATCATTATTTTTTGATTCGCTATGGCAGTTTACATCTACAGTAAAATATCACAAAACCTCGCAATGTATACAGGCTAACATGGATCTGGTGCTACAAGCTGAAAAAGATGACAAAATTCACGAAGAAATAAGTTGTGCAGAACGAATAAAATTTTTTCGTTTAAAGTTTCGTTTTCGAGTAAACCGACGTTGAAGATTCGTGTATTTTTGTTGAAGTATACACACTCTAAAAATACGATTGCGCTGTTCTAATTGCCGTCCCGATTTCTTACATTATGTAGGTACTAAAGAATAAATATTGAAATAAAATTATTTATTTTAATCTCTGGATAATCATCGGTCGTGACATTGATGGAGTTCATGTATACAGACGAAACAGATACTATATTTTCAAGCAAATCTCTATCCTCTCTTTTCCTTTTGAAGTTGACCGCTCGACACCGCTTATAAGGAAACTTTATACAAGGGTTCATTAGACTTACCTAAGAATTTCGTCACATTTCGTTCGAAAAACAAACCTTTTATCCGAACCGACCGTAGAAACGTAAGTGCTTCTAAATCGCAAACGACAAAAGGTGTCAAAAAGTGGTTGAAATAATAGTTATATCGTATTTTTGGACCCATAAATCTGTGCAAATATTTTTTTGAGAAAAACATTTCCAAAATTTTTATTTAAAGAAAATGATTTTTTCCAAAAATTTATCGGACAGATTTATGAGCTCCAAGATACGATATAACTTTTACTTTAAACATTTATTGACATCTTTTTTGATTTGCGATTTGTAGGACTCACCTAAAATGATAGAAGGGTTGATTTCTCCCTTAAAGTAAACAACGGGCATCAACGGAATACGTCTGAATTGATAGGTGGGTTTAATGAACACGCGTGTAAAGTTTCATCAAAATCGGCCTGTATCAGTCACCGGGGTTCTTTTGTTAGTGCCAGAACCGGAGGGTACGTAATATTCTATCCTTTTCCAACGAAAGATACCGCTGCAACGGTTGACCAGTTTATGGTCTGCCGGGCAACTTTATGAGACCCATAAACTCTCAGTCAACTCTAGAACAATGTTAAGGGGTTAGGACACAGTGATATTTTGAAAAAAATCGAAATTTTTTTGTCTGAAATAGTAGTTTCAAGTCTTAAGAACAGAGTGCAAAAGGTTTTACATGGATTTCAGGCTTCAATACAAATGATTTCTCGAAGTACCGTTTCGGGACTGAGTTCCCAAACGGCGTTTTGCGTGTTGCGTTTTCCAAAACGGTGTACAAGATATCTCGAGTTCTACCTTAGCAATTGCATTAAAATTTTACAGTTATCTACATTATAATATCTATTAGGCATTGACGATCGATTTTTTTTTCATTTTCCCATTGTTTTATTTAATATAAATAACAAATTAAGACATTTTCTACCGAAATTCAATCATTGAATAAAAAATATCTGCCATTTTGTTAATTTTCACAAAAATCGATGAATGCCTGAGGATCGTCAATTCCCAGAGAATATAGCACAGTGTATAACATTTTTGGGATTTTTGAAATAGTTAATTCGATTTGTAGGAATCCTCTGTACACCAGTTGGCCATCTGGAAGAAAAGATAATCCGAGCAAAGACGACGAAAGGCATAAGAACAAATTATTTTTTAAATATTACCAGCATTTTTTATCTTTTTATTATATGAAATAGTTTCGTAGTTTCTGTCACGCAAAAACTTCGAGCGAATTGCCTTCTGCAGGGGAACCAAAAATTGAGCGACGTGACAGAGAGAGTGCGAGAGAGTGCGAGAGAGAGAGAGAGAGAGAGAGCGAGAGAGAGAGTGAGAGAGTACCATAATTGGAGCCCCAGATATTGCATTCCCTCGAATAAATAATGTAGGATGCAGAGAATCTTCTAGAACTCTCCTGCGTATAAATGTATGTGCGTGTGTGAGCGCCGCGTGTATGTATGTGTGAACGTCGAGACAAATCAAAAACGTAAACAAACGATTGATTAATTTTCCAGAAAGTTCTATCGCGGAACATATAAATAGGACGCGTCCGCGATACGGGGACAGTTTCACGGTACCACAAACACATGACAGAATTCATTAATACAATACGATACGATACGATACGATACGATACGATACGATAAGATACGATACGAAACGTTACGATACGATACGTTACGATACGTTACGTTACGATACGATACGATACGATACGATACGATACGATACAATACGAATACGGACTACGAATACGAATTACGGTGACAGAATTGAATGTTTATTCGGTGTGTTGCATTGTGTCTTGTTAATTATATGTTTATTCGGTGCGTTCCATTGCGTCTTGTTCCATGTTAATTGAAGTTGTGTTATTCATTGTCCTTATTAATAAAGGATTAGTTACTTTAAACATTTCTATCCTTACAATAATGTAAGATCTTGAGTCTCGTCCCGGCAACCGTAGCGATCGGACGTGTTTACAATTGTCGTGTACCGCTTACGAGTTCCAAATAACAGTGCGAAGCCGGTAACACCAACACAGCTGTGCGATCCCACCAACTGTGTTTACGTGCGCGACGCGTGTGCGTGTGCGCGAGTAAACATGGAGCAAAACCATGAGAATCACACTCAAAACGATAGTAATTCGAACATCCCAACGGTTAAAAACCATACCACCCTAAATAAGACCACCGAATCCAAAGCCTCATACGCAAACGCCACGAAGCAGGAATATACACAGGAATATAAACGGGAACAAGCCATAATCTTACAATCAATCGACGGCATCGCTATTAGAGAATACGCCCGGGCGATCGCAAACATAGTAGGAGGCAAAGTCATAAAATTCCTATCAAGAATATCCAATAACAGAATATGCAATAATAGATAACGAACAAACTGTTTCGAAACTAACACGCAAACACGAATCGGTAAACATAAACAATATAAGCATAGAAGTCAGACCAATGGTTCTCCCAGCCCAACGTATTATACTATCCAACGTCGCACCAATTATTCCAAATAACCAAATAGAGAACATCTATAAACATAATAACATAAAACTACTCTCGAAAATCACGCCGCTAAAAGCCGGTATCACAGACCCGGATCTTTCTCACATCCTAAGTTTCAGGAGGCAGGTGTACGTCGACCCAGAAGATGCCAAAAGTATACCGACCACCTTCGCAATAACAATAGACACCATTACATATAGAATATTTGCTACAACAGACAAACAAACATGTTTTAAATGCAAACAAGAAGGACACATTGCAAGCCATTGCCCAAACACGGTAAACTCGTACACATCGAACTCGCAAGTCCATACACAAGCACAGACACACCCAAATCCCACCCAATACCCCCCTAGTACCGATCCTATAACTGAAACCAAAACACAAACAGAAACGGACTTCACCGAAGAATCTGAGATACAAACACAGGATTTCCCCGGAATAGTCAAACCTAGATATGAGGAATCGAAAGACCCAAAAAGATAGAATACAGGGAGAAAACGACCACCATCCTCAACGTCCGAAGAAAGCACGACGAATCTAGTGAAATTAAGTGACATGGAACAAGACAAAGACACCAACAACCTAACGCAGAACACAAAAGAAAAATACCCCACACCAATCTTCAAAAAACCGAAAACATTCTCGCTAGATAGAATTGACGAGATGCTAGAACCAGCAAAAAATATATTAACGACACAAAAGACAACCAAATAATAGATTACCTCCAACTGAAAAGCTTTCTGGAAAATGCAATAGGAGCACCCAATCCGAAGGAAATAACCAAAAAATACACTAGCAATATACCAGCCCTAGCCGAACTACTAATGAAAATTCACCCCCTACTTAAAGAACGGGCAATTAAAATCAGAATACGCAAACTATATAAAAAAATGACTGAAAACTCATCTGAACAATCTGTACTCAACTGGACATCGGAGACGGACAGTGATACACCAAGTTAAAATACCACCAATTACCACCAAATAATTCATTAACCAACAATTAGCCATACCATGAAAACAATTATTCAATGGAACATCAACGGATACTATGCCCACCTCGAACAACTACAAATCATTGTTAAACAGCACAACCCAGACATTTTATGCCTCCAAGAAACAAACTTCAAAAGGAAACATAATCCAACACTACAGTTTTTATGCCAAAAACAGAGAATCGATTACGTAAAAGAAGAAATCAAAGATGAATGGAATAACGTATGAAACTCAAAACCATCCAGGATACATAATTTAATCACAAATTTTTTCCAAGACATCCCACGTGACCACATGAGCAGAAATTAAAGAATCGTCCTCTCCCGTCTGAGAACGGGCCACTGCAAGATGACACATGAATTTCTCATAAAGAAGACAGACCCACCAATCTGCTGTAACACCCCGCTCACAGCCCACCACATCTTATATGACTGCCAAAAATTCTCCACCCAGCGACTCAAATTTGGAATAAACAAGAACACGGCCCTCACATATGAAAAGCATGTCACAAACACCATTGAAATCCTAAAAAATATCAACCACTTCAACAAAATCTAGATAAACACAGTAGAAGTTAGTCGCTAATAACCTAGATGTTGATGCGACGTTAAGGACTGCGTCTCCTAGGCAGACGACACTCGCGCGTGACTGCACACAGTCACCACAGTACACTCACACACCGTTAGACCACGTATACGTATGCAAAGATTGCAAGGGTCCGGGGATTCCACTCCTGATATCTTAATAATGCAAAGACGGGGTTTCTTATTAGTCAAAATCGGTAGATAAAAGATCGATCTAGGGGGCTATTTGCCTCAAAAGTCCTACTTTTATGTTTACGACGCGTAATTCTCATTATTCGGCAGCATGCCGCGGAGCCGCGAGAAACAATGGACAGGCAACGGTGCTGCCGCCTATCGAGGCTGTCGATATGCTACCGAATAATGAGAATTACGCGTCGTAAACGTAAAAGTAAGACTTTTGAGGCAAATAGCCCCCTAGATTGATCTTTTATCTACCGATTTTGACTAATAAGAAACCCCGTCTTTGCATTATTGAGAAATCAGAAGTGGAATCCCGGACCCTTGCAATCCTCGCGTACGTATACGTGGTCTAGCGGTGTGTGAGTGTACTGTGGTGATTGTGTGCAGTCACGCGCGAGTGTCGTCTGCCTAGGAGACGCAGTCCTTAACCCTTAATTTAAAAAAAAAAAAAGAAAAAGATTTTGATTTACTTATTTCATCTTTATTTATGTTATTAAGTATGCGAGCGGCGAAACCGCGAGGTGCTGCGGAGGTTGGCGAGCGAAGTGTGCAGGGAGCGGAGCTCCCTAGTAGTTCATAATATAGTAAACTAAAATACAAAATCATATATTAATCGATTATTCACTTTTTTCTGTACTGTTATAGAAATATCTTATACAGGGTGCGGCACCTAAAACAGGACACCTGAATAAATCGCTTGCTTTTGAAGATAGAAAAAAAAGGATCAGACCAAACTTACTTGATATCGAGGGGCTCGTAATCCGATGTCATTAATTTTTTTATAGGAGGAGATGTCAAGGAGATACGAAGGTCAACTCTATTTTTTTAAATGGAACGGTACGGTTTTTTATTTACATTCTGATAGTGTATTTCAAGACGAATACAATGACCTATTACGAAGGTCATTCAAGGTCACGCAAGGTCAACTGCAATCGAAAATGTAATGTCTCAAAGCACTCTTCAAATACTTTTGTGTCTTCTCTGGTTGTTGGCATACTGCTCTTCTAAGTATTGGTAAGGGTCGCAGAACATAAATAAACATACCATCGCATTGTATGCTTACCTGTATCCAGAAATGTTATTAGTAGTTTGACTACCGACTAGAGTACGGCTTCGAAATAGTCCTTCGCTTTCTGTCTTTGCAAACATTATAAAAAAGTTTCGAGAAACTGGAAATGTGGATAAGAAAAAACGCACTCGAGCCAACAAAGCAACCGATGATGGAAACACGATAAACATTGTAGCAAGTGTAATACAAAATCCACATGTTGGTACGAGGCAACTTGAACGCGAGAGTGGCATCGGTCAACGAAGTATTTTGCGAATACTTAAAGTCAACAAATTTCACCCATTCCACATTTCACTACGTCAACAATTAAGTGAAAATGATTTTCAATAACGTGGCCACATTTACAAACCACGGAAAAGTTAACTGTCGCAACATGCATTACTGGTCAGTGGATAATCCACGATGGCTACGAGAAGTGGACAAGCAGAGACCTTGGTCTGTCAACGTCTGGTGCGGCCTTCTTCGTAATAAAATAATTGGTCCATATTTCATCGATGGCACGCTAAATAGTCATAAATACGAGAGAATCTTAAAAGACGTTTTGCCAGAATTGTTAGAGGACATTTCACTGGACATGCGACAGTCCATGTGGTTCGAACAAGACGGATGTCCTGCTCGTTCAGCTCGAAATGATACAGAATTACCGAACAGGACATTTGAAGGTCGTTGGATTGGTCGATCAGGAAGTAATAAATGGCCAGCACGTTCCCCAGACCTGACACCGCTAGATTTTTATTTGTGGGGAAAATTGAAGGAACAAGTGTACCGCGAAAAACCAACAACCACGGTTGATATGCAAGAACGTATAAAAAGAGCTTGCTCTGTAATAGATACAACTGAAATTTGTCAGGCGATATCATCGGTATTGCAACGTTTTAGATTATGTCTCGGTGTTCAAGGTCGACATTTTGAACACTCGAAGTAGCAGCGAATACGTACATAACATGTTACATGTAAATCGTCGTAGCGTTCGAAGAGTGCTTTGAGACATTTTATTTTCTATTGCAGTTGACCTTGCGTGACCTTGAACGACCTTCGTAATAGGTCATTGTACTCGTTTTGAAATACACTATCAGAATGAAAATAAAAAACCATACCGTTCCATTAAAAAAAACAGAGTTGACCTTCGTATCTCCGTGACGTCTCCACCTATAAAAAAATTAATGACATCAGATTACGAGCCCCTCGATATCAAGAAAGTTTGGTCTGATCCTTTTTTTTCTATCTTCAAAAGCAAGCGATTTATTCAAGTGACCTGTTTTAGGTGCCGCACCCTGTATTTTCTCCACTTGTTGCTGATGTGTCCTAACCACTTAAGTCGTATAAGTATTGTCATCTGCAATATGTCGCAAGACGTCCCAAGCCATCGTCCTATAAGACGAAAGAAAGAAAAGTGTAGCTGGAGTAGCCACACACATACACACACATACACACACGCGCGCGCACGCGCGGTCCCGCGCAAAAGCGTACACCATCTCGACGAATCTTCAACATCGATTTACTAAAAAACGAAGCCTTGAACAAAACAAAAACTTAATTTATTGTTCGACTTATTTTTTGTGCAGATTTCTTTCAGCTTGTACCGCTAGATGTAAGAACGCTCTGTCAGAACGATTCAACGAAGATTAAATGTACTTCAACATAATGGGCGCGTTGCCAGAATGAAACTGTCCATATTAGAAAAGCATCGTCGAGCCAGAATCACTTTCTGAAGAATGAAGATTGAATCGTTCTGAATTTGATAGAAAAGTAGACGTCGCAGAGTGGGCCAGAATCGCAGAAAGGTAGACAAAATCCATGTTTCTGTTAATTATACATTATTAATTACAAACTGAATGGTTTTGGTTTTTTCTTCGAGGTCGTAGAATATAATTCTGGTATTATTTATGTAGTATTATAAGTTTAGTTAAGATTGTCGTTGGGTCCTTAAGGACTGCGTCTCCTACACAGGAGACAATCGCGCGTGACTGCACACAGTCACCATAGTACACTCACACACCGCTAGACCACGTATACGTACGCGAGGACTGCAAGGGTCCGGGATTCCACTCCTGATTTCATAATAATGCAAAGACGGGATTTCTTAGTAGACAAATTCGCTAGATAAAAGACTAGGGGGCTATTAGCCTCAAAAGTCCTACTGTTATGTTTACGACACGTAATTTTCATTATTTGGCAGCATGTCGCAGAGCCGCGAGAAGCAATGGACGGGCGACGGTGCTGCCGCCTATCGTGGCTGTCGATATATTGCCGAATAATGAGAATTACGCATCGTAAACGTAAAAGTAGATCTTTTGTGGCAAATAGCCCCCTAGATTGATCTTTTATCCAACGATTTTGACTACTAAGACACCCCGTCTTTGCATTATTTATAAATCAGGAGTGGAATCTTGAACCCAAGCAATCCTCGCGTACGTATACGTGGTCTAGCGGCGTGTGAGTGTACTGTGATGACTGTGTGCAGTCACGCGCGAGTGTCGTCTGTCTAGAATAGTCCTAAATGTCCTAAAATAGAAAGGCCTGACGAAAGCCAGGCCCAAGCGTAGAGACCATAAAAAAGAAAGTGTCCCTGACGAAGGCCAGGCCCAAGGGTCGGCTGGGTTTTTCCAGAGATATACACACAGGCTATGGGGATGAGTACGGGTGTGTGGGTGAGGACTGGGAGGGACATTTTTTATGGGAGAACGGTCAGTTTTGGGTTGACTGCGAAGTGTGAAAGACGTGTACGTTCCCTGTGAGTTAAGAGTATCTTGTTGTTTTTCTGTATCAACCTAACATCTATCCAATACCCTTTTTACATATTCATAGTTAATAAAATATAATATAAATCAGATATCACATTTATTTGCTAGAATGAGAAACTGTTTTTATAAAATTCCCCTTATAAAAGATGTTTGAATCTAATTCTATTCTAGTTTCTATTCTCGTACATTTTGAATGTGGGTCAACTTATCGATGTTCCTACCTCCAATCTCATTTCAATTACCTTGAAATATGTTATCGAAAATTAAATGCATGGATTAGGTCTGGGTTACCAGATCACCTGGAACACCCATGGATTTACAAGTGAAGTTTTTTTTGTTGTTGCAAAATATCGTTTTCTGAGTACTTCGTTGCAACATTCTTATTTCTATGGATCTCTTTTCTCGAGACAGTAATTATTTTTTATTGTTCCATAGAAATTCCGTAGTATGCATCGGCTTTGTCGAAAACGCAGTGAAATTCTCCTTTGGAGCTACGTCATTCTTTATTATTGGATATGGGTGTTAATGCATACTGGTACTTTTGAAATAAGACAATTCTTTATTTCACGGCGCGGGAGGAAGTTCTTTACTAAACGAAATCTTAGCTTCGACTTACGTTGAGAGGAAAACCGTTGGAACCCCACAAGGAAACCACGGTTTCCTCGTATCTCTAGACTGTTTAGGTTTGGCCCCCACAGTCCGGCTCTTGAAACAAAGTATCAAATGGGATACCTTGAAATCTCTGTTTAGAAACGATTCTGAGATCGTTTCATCGATACTTCGTAATCTCTGTTTATTATGTAATACGATTCTGAGATCGATGATTCATTTTTGACAACGAACAATAAATTCATTGTTCTGGTAACTTATTGATAATCTTGTAAATTACTGATATTCTTGTAAAAAATACCTCATTATACAGAGTTATAATTGTTTCTACAATAAAGGAATGGATACCTTTATTTAATTTTTAATTGTAACGTAACGTTGATACTTGTAGTTAAAGTATGATAAGGGTATCCCATAATTCAGGTACAAATTAGATCAGGTCTATTCTATAGCTAGAAATAAGTTGAAAATCAAGAATAACGAAATTACGTGGGAGGCTTCGTTTTGAAATCATGGCTTTGCTAAGCAGTTGTTTAGAAAGGATTAAATATCAGTCGAGTACACGCGACCTTAATAAATAACCGATGTCACGGATTTCACTACAAGATGCTGTTGCGACCGTGTTTGTACATGGTACAATGTCAGGGCTTGTTTGCCATCAGAATACGATTGTTCCCGACTTGTATCAAATTGGAACGTTATGCTCAAGTTAATAGTGACATCGATTATTTATTAATTAAGGACGCGTGTACACGAAGCCTCTCAAGGAATTTCATTATTCTCGATTTTCGTCTTATTTCCAGCCATAGAATCGAACTGGCCTAATTTGTACCATGAATTATGGGATATCCTGTATATGGTTATTATGGATTCTTGTTTGATAATGTACTTAGGGTAAATATTACGTTTAGCGGACCCAGCTCCGATGGTCTTGACCTTGACATATGTTGTCAAGTCACCCCTCTGAACAACCATCAAAAGATTTTAGTCGTCTCTCGTTGTTTACTAAAAAATATATCGATGTAGTATATCAATCAAATATCAAAAATATATGAATGCACTGCTACATTGTAATTTGTCTGTATGTATACTGTATATGAGACTTTAATTTTGACATGTATTATCACCCTCACCCAGACACACTTCGAAACAACCTCAGAAAGGTTTTAGCCGTCTCTAATTGTCCCTGAAGAACATTAAGAAGTTATTAACAAAACAGTTTTCATAGAGAGAATGTTCTTTATCGATACGGGGTCAAAATTTAAAACGTCAGCATGTGGTATGTATATGTATACGTGTTGTATACGGTTAACTTGTCGAAAAGCTACAATTTCACCGAGTTGGAGGTGGGGTTAGCGAGGTGAGGGGGAGACCATGCATACAAAACTTCCTGCGAAATTCGGAAGAATGCAAGAGTAGTCTCTCCGCCCTCTACGCCTCGCTAATGGAATCTCCTTTTGCCTTGAGCGTTTTGTTACCCATACTCCATTCGTCGTAGCTCTCTGCTGTGCCTCAGGACGCACATGTTTGCGTTCCTATGATGCGATTTGGTATGTCTTTCCTTGTTTTTCACTAGCGAAGAAAAACGAAAGAGCATCGCCCAAACTCATACACGTGCGTCGATCGATTTACGATATGTGTTCGACGAACACGTTTGCATTTGCATTTTTGTTTCGAGATCTCTGAATGTTGCGCCAGACTCGAACGCACGTTTCTTGACCTACTGCTTCCGAAGCACTCCAGATGCAAAGCCATAGCCATGCGTTTGTCGACCCACTGCTCCAAAATACTTTTCGGACTACTATTTTCGAATTTTGTTCCAATTTGGATATGTTGTAATCTGTAATAATATATAAAAGTATCTCAAAGAATTTTTCGAAATCTTAAAAATTGTTGGTTTTACAGACGTGTAAAATAAAGCGTCAACATTTTTTCCATTAAATTACAATAGCCGAACTAACAAACCAAAGAAAATGAGTGTTTAGCAGCTTATAGTGAAAACATAAGAATATCTGCTCAAAAAATGTATTCATTTCTACTCAACATTTATTCTTCATATTATGAATATTTCAAGAAATACAAAGAAATTTATAACCAAAGACATCGGTGATTTAAATTATCTGAAAAACTACTAAGTAGGTAACAAATGAACAATTCTAAATTTTATTTCAAGACAACAAAATTTAAAGAATTAATTATAAAATTATTACAAAAAATATATATTTATTACGATAATTATCATTTTTTAATGAATTTTAGTGGAAATTTCTTGCCGATATTTTAAGAGATAAGTCAACCATAAGTGCTTGAAGAGTTATTGTAAAATGTTACGATCCAGCCCACTATGTGCTACGGCCGTCCGAGACTGTATTTTTGTTAAGGACTGCGTCTCTTAGACCGACGACACTCGCGCGTGACTGCACACAGTCATCACAGTACACTCACACGCCGCTAGACCACGTATACGTACGCGAAGATTGCTCGGGTTCGGGATTCCACTCCCGATTTCAGAATAATGCAAAGACGGGGTTTCTTAGTAGACAAAATCGTTGGATAAAAGATCAATCTATTGGGCAATTTGCCACAAAAGTCCTACTTTTACGTTTACGACGCGTGATTCTCATTATTCGGCAGTATATCGACAGCCTCGATAGGCGGCAGCACCGTCGCCCGTTCATTGTTTCTGGCGGCTCCGCGACATGCTGCCGAATAATGAGAATTACGCGTCGTAAACATAAAAGTAGGACTTTTGAGGCAAATAGCCCCCCTAGATTGATCTTTTATCTACCGATTTTGACTA
>CM052200.1:283765-305256 GCA_028455805.1 Lasioglossum figueresi
ATGAGAACCAAGGTATGCATGCATCTGTCACTTGATACGTGACTGTCGCGCGCCTCTATGACGTACGCAACGTACACTTTTAATAAATAAATAACAAAGCCGAAATCGAAATTTTTTTATTCTTCATTTTCGTCGAGGACCACCCCTTAAATTTTCTCCCACCTGTTGTCGAACACCTTGTATAAGAGCACAGATCCTCCTATCGATGGGGTTGATCCAAGTGAACACACGCGGTACGTATCGGTTCACGACGCGAGTTAGTTCAAGCAAGATCTGGTATTAAAGTCCTTATCGAGCAGTTTTACTGTGTACCTTCGGTACATATACCGTCACGGGTCTCTACGTATAGTAGATCGCCCCCGCAACTTAGAATATAGCACTCTATATCAATATATTTAGAGTTCATTTTCATTACGCACAGGCCCTTTCGATATTCCATTAGTTAGTATCCTATGGCGATACACCTTTGCTGCTCGTGGTGTATTTAGTTAATTCTATAAGTTACGAGGCAACGGTACTACGACCCTATTCTACACATATGGTGGCGAAAGTCCGAAAGTCCAAGTTTTGATGTTAGGAATTCACTAGGTCGAAAGTTATGGGCCTTTGAAGTTGAGCGATTTTAAGTGTTTTTGAAAAGTAAAGGCGCCGCCAGTATCGGTCGTCATCTGACGATCGAAGCCGCCAGATGGCACCACAAGCTCGCGGTGATGTCGATAACGTAGAGATCGGCTATGTTTGAAATGTTATTCGATTGCCTGTCATCGAACGGTAATTAAAATATACAATAGGAAGTGGACTTCAACCTTATGTTAATTTAACAATCCATTTCTAGTTACTTCAGCAATGGCTTCTACGCGTGAAAAGCCAATCGCTGGACAGGGTACAATTGTTGACCTGGATTTAGGCCATAATAGGAAAGAGGTAATTATAGTACCGGATGTATAATTAGAGGACAATGGGTTTTTGGGAGGATCGAACGCGAAACCAAAAACAATTTATCCTTCCTGTGCTCGATCGTTCAAGCGAAAACCTCTTATCTATTATTAATCAGCATGTCAATCCCGGTGGTATTATTTATACGTATAAGTGACGTGCACACGTTATTTTAGGGAATTGTCAGGACTATATACATAAAACTATGAACCATTCCACTTTCATTGATCCTGAAAGTGGTGTTTGGTGTCCGCAACTATCATTTTACTATCGATTTCCACGAACGTGGTACATGTTTAGGAAAATGTTGTTCTTAATGACGTCCTTGACAACATATGTCATTGTCAACGTCATTGGAGCTGAGTCCGCTAAACATAATATTTATTTATTTGTAATTTGTTTATGACAATGAGGTGTTTTATTATACATAAAGAGAAGGTGATTAAAAATGATATAAAAATTTGTGATTACCTGTACATTATTGTTAGATGTTTGAAACGTATAACCTGATTGTTGTTAATTCCGATTTAAATCACTAACTATATTTATGAACAACTTCGTGATACATTCAGGAAGGAGCTATTAGCAATGACCTATTCCCTCGCAATCAAGCAATACGCAGAAAGCTTTATTGTTCGCAATTAAATTTTGTTGAAAGTCGACACGAGGAGAAACGAGGTTTGGACACGCAGCATAGAATTTTATCCGATATGACTAACATCACGAAAAAAATACATATATTATGAAATGAACCTTATCTAAAGTTCCCATTGCAGTCACTATACTGAGTTTAATACATTAGCGAGTTGATTAAGTACTAATAATTTATAGAATTAAACAATATTTCATTAATCTCTTGCTCTACAACATCGAGTTGGACTCATGATAAAGATTTCGAACAGGATCTACTAAATACGTATGTTATTAATTGTTATAATTCTTTTAATAAATACAATTTTTGTGCATTTATAATATATTTTATTAGCGATTGTACTTGCTGCCATCTTAGGACACGCTCTACCTTGCATCTTGCATGCAATGTTGCCCGATGAAGGGGGGGGGGGGGGGGGGAGCATGAATTCAGGGGAAAAAGTTACGTTTTCTTTGCCAGTACCGGATTGGTCACGCGACATTATGACACATGCATGATAGAGACAGAACTGGTCACGTAACCGGGCCGTGGCGGAAGCGTAGGGGAATAGCGTCATCGAAGGGAAAGGTAGAGTGGGGACACAAGTTTTAATCTGGTGATTGCATGCATGCTTTCTCAACAGTGCTACCAACCTATGTAAGTATGTAGTTGCTAATGCCAACTCATGACATTAATTTCCTTTAGATCGAAATTTATTTCGATTTCATCTAGAAATTTAATTCTATTTTGTAGTTGCTGATTTGCATATATCCATTGAAGTATACATTGGCATACAATAAATATAAACTTCCTTGTTCTTCGGAAAAATTATGAACAACAATGAAGAAGATTTTATCACTGCAACCGTAAAAAAAATCGTAGTGCACGATGTTAATTACTTTATATGTAAATACTATTTTGTTCGTTGTACCATTTAGGCTGAATATATTTATTTTTTAGAAACTTTAGTAATTCAAGCACGGCATTATGAAATAAGAACATTAAGAAATAATAATTTCATCATTCTAGACTTCTGTTAATTTACTTAACTTATTTAATATAACGAAGAAATTTAGAAACATACATTTAACAAATCGACACGTGCTTTGGCAAAATAGCGTGATTGCATTCAATTTTGTATGGGCAATACGCACTCCTTTCAATAACATATTTATTCATATTCGTATACAGTGCAATCCCATTAAAATTCGGACGCTCTAAAAAAACGACAGCTTTTCTAATATTTGACCATACGATTTTTTAAGAAACCAGAGCAATTAGTTTACTATACGATGTGAAGAGATATTTTTTCAAAAATTGCAATTGGTCGGAATTGTAGAGAAAATACTAAAAATTGCATTTTATAACATTTGATATGAGCCCATATTGAAGATTTAAAAAATACGTTTTGTAGATCTGTATCAATCATATGCACTGTGAAAGTTTCATCGAAATCGGGTGATGCGGGAGAAACGACAGATATTGAAAGATTGAAGAAACCTTATATTTATTGCAGTTAGAGGCCGAAAATCATGAAAAACTGAAATTTTTACCATCTTTAAACTTTTATCATCTTTTATCTTTTGTAGCTCATTGCAACGTCGATCGATTTCGACGAAATTCTCAGAACATGTTTAATTGATACAGATCTACGAAGCGTGTTTTTTAAATTGTCCATAGAAGCCCACATAAAAAAGTTGCAAAATACAACTTTTAGTGTTTTCTCTGTAATGCCGACAACTTGCAATTTTATTAAAAAAAATTTTCATTTTTTTCAATCATTTTAACTTCTCGAGAAAGTTCAAATCGTATGGTCCAAAATTAAAAAAAGTTATCGTCTTGTTAAGAGTGTTCGAATATTAGTGGGAGTCACTGTACTTTCTCGTGATGTTTAATGACTCTGCTTTTATAAAACACTATATTATTACATAAACCCCATTCAGTAAAATTAATTTCGTAGTTTGGATAATAGTTTGTATAAAATGATTTTGTGTTTACTTCCAACCAAGTATTTTCCATCGTTATTTATAGATCATTTATCTATCTGGAAATTTGTATGATGTATTGTACTGCACTTTTTACGACTTCGGAAGTATTGAAGTTTTTCCAATCTAAACGGTTTCGTGGCAACCGATAAAAGCGGGGATCTGTTGGTGTCAGATCTGGAAAATATTGTGCACGAGGAATAAATTTTCATTGCAGTTTCATATTTCCGATAGTACCGCTCCGTGGAGCTTCTGTTTGTGGCAATAGCACAGCATCCCCATTCGATTTATAAGGTCTTCCAAATCGTTATTGCTACGCTGTTTTCAATTGTTACTACAGTATAAATCGACTTTGGTAGTTTTCACATCGGATTGAATAACTAATCGATAAACTGTTCATACGAAAAAAGTGGAGGACAAAAATTCTACAGCAGTTTAATACCTTAAAGATTGCACATTATACAGGGTGTCTCACTTAAGTGTGACTCCCAGAATATTTTCTTTAATTTCGACACGGTAATAAAATGTTTTATTTGCAATTTCAATGATGGCAAGTAGTCTGTATCCCGCAGGCATTGTTTTTTTATGAATGTTATTTTTTCTCGCAGTTTTCAAGGTCACCGACGTTTTCATAGCTCATAAAAGAACAGAATCAAATATAAAATAAATTTCGTTTGTAAGGAGTATGCAGGCTTTGCGAGAAATGCTAACACCGGTAAATCTGTAGAAAGTGTTTTTCTACATCTAACACCTAATAAAATGATACAACAAATAAAGCTAAGTCATTGATAATGTCATGACCAATCCATCTCGATATGGTACGTTATTCTTTGAGCTACAAAACACACTTTCTATAGATTTACAGGTGTTAGCATTCTTCTTATAAAAGGAAATTTAAGTTTAACCTTCGCATTCGAAGTCAAGGTCGTTTGAAGGTCATGTCACTGTACATATTTAAATGTATTTTTTTATAAGCTACGCGATGCAACACGAAATTATACGTAGTTATTTTACACAACATTGATGACCTTGAACACAGTGAGAAAAAGCATTAAAAAAGAACAACTCTGCGGGATATTGACCACTCGATACCATTCGAAATACGCATAAAATATTTATGTCCGTGTCAAAATTAAAGAAGATGTTCCGGATCCATTTAACCCTTGAGTGGACCTTCAAAATGTAGGTATATACAATTGCATTGTATGCAATTGCAATTGTATGTATTATTATATTTACATTTATATAATATTCATCTCTATCGAAATGGTAAATAGAAATGTAGCGTGATAGCAAAATTTCATGTAAATCCACAAATAGTTATATTATTCATTGAATCGCATTAAATAATTATTAACAAAAGTTTGAGTTGGGCTGCATCGACCCCAGTAGTTCAATTACGGGTTAATTATTATTACAGAGTAATATTTTCGCTCAAACATAGATAATGAAAATTTTAGTGTTGGAATAACGAAATTACGTTTGTGTGATATCGACCGATAATTCTGTTAGGAGAACTCGGGCGTATGTGACACAGTTTGCTGCAGCGTTAATTATACGGTCTCATTTAACATGTTCACTACTGAAACTCTCATAGAAAGTAATATTGTTCAACAATATTTCCGTAAACGTACTATATGAGTTACAATTAGTAATGAAGTTGTTTACACTGAATATGTTGGGTACATTCGAATAAATCTGTGATGATGTTGGAATTTTTCTGTTAAGTAATATTATTTATTTCTTTGGAGAATGAATACTATTTTTACTTTTATGAACTACCATACCTACTTCGTAATAATTATCAGTTTAGTAATATGTTCAGAAATTACTTATGCAATTATTCTAAAATATAATATTGTTCTTGGTTTATTATTAAAATTAATGGGATAGAATTTAGTTTTTTAATTAATTTGGATCATACATAGAATTAATATACAGAATGAGTCTCGTAATGTGACGATCTCAAATAACTCGTAAGCTATTTGTTGCATGAAAAAATGTTTTCAACAAAAGTCGCATGGTTTCCTGGGGGCATACAGTGCTCCAATCTGTTTTTTAGTACTTTGCATTTTTATCGAGATATGAGAGGCATCTTCAGTTTTTTAAATGGAATGTTTAATGTTTTATTCTCAAATTCGGATAAATTATGAAATTCTGCGTAAAAAAGTACTGTATAAGGAAAAAAAGTGGGACTTAAAATGAAGAATTACTGAGATATTTTCAAATTTATAATCTTCTATTAGGAAATACGTTCTGTCAACGTGATTCGTAACACCGTAACACGACTTTGTTTGCGACGGCACGTCATGTTTGTAAACATGTTCTCGGTTTTACTTGATAAATATATATAATAAACGTTAAAGTTGCATTGAGGAAGGTGCTACATTTATTATTACGATGTTCAGTAACAGTGAAAAATACAATATGATAATTGTGTATGATGCGTGTGAAGAAAATACTATAAGAGCTAAGATCTTGTACCAGGCTAAGTTAGTAAAAAGTTAGTAAAAAGACTCGAGGAACATGTATCGTAAAATTGTAAATAAAAAAATATATCGTATTTCTACCTTAGCAGCTATTGCTCATAATCCGCACATCAGTACGCGTCAGATTTCGGGTGGTATGGGCATTAGTCAAAGAAGTGTTGTACGTATTGTTCGTACGGAGAACTTTCATTGGTATCGCTTGTCAGTATAGTAGTTCAAATGGTATTGACGAAACGACATTCACAAATTGTGGAGATGTTGATACAAGAAACATGCATTATTGGGCACAAGAGAATCCACATTGGACTCCTGAAATTGACCACCAACGCAGGTGAAATGTCAAATTTTGGTGCGACATAATTGGTAACCAAATCATTAGACCGTACTTCATTGAAAGATCACTAACAGGTCAAAAATACTCCACATTCTTGTCTGAAACACTGCCTGGCCTATTAGAAAATGTACCATGCTTAACGCGTCAAATAATGTGGTACCAGCATAACGGCTGAATATTATGCTCGGCAATCTCGGCAACCCTAATAGCACAAAATTTTATATAGACATTCATGTGGTATTCACAAGAGATCTAATCTGTTTTTAATATTCAAATATACGTACAATATTTATTTTACATTCAGTAAAAAATATTTCTTTTCAAATATACAGTAAATATGTATTTCATGTTACGAGAAAAATATTTTTTTCTATTTTTTTCTAATATGGAATGTTTATTTAATATTGGCAATAGAATATTTTTTTCTAATGTACAATGTAATGTAATATTTATTTTATATTGTGAGAAAAATATTTCTTTCTCAATATAAAATGTTATTTTATTTAATATTAGATTAATTTATTTAATATTAGAAACAGAATATTTTTTCCCTAATTTTCAAGAAATATTCTATATTTATCATTAAAAAAATTATTTGTTCCATAATATGGAAGAAATACACATTTCATATTTTGAATAAAATATTGGTTTCAAATATAGAATAAATTTCTATTTAATATTAAACGTAAAATAATTACTTTGAATTTACTTTGAATATATGTTGTGCGTGTCACTTATTCGATATAAATTTACATTATAAGAATATTATTTAATTATTTAGGTTTTCTTATATTCAGCAATTTACAGGGCAGTCGCAAACTATGTATTAAGTAGAATGTTTCGTAATCGTTGGATCGGACGTGGCAGTAACATTGGTTGGCCACCTCGCTCGCCAGATTTAACGCCGCTCGATTATTTCCTTTGGGGAACATTAAAAAATGCAATTTATCGCGAGCCACCAACGACGGTCGAAGATATGCGAGGACGTATTATAATTGTTAGTGCATGTGTGCTGCAATAACTACAGGAACATTGGAAGAAGTTCTTCGTTCACTGACCATTCGATTGCGCAAGTGCATTAACTGTAATGGACACCACTTTGAACTTGAACACACCGCGCGAAATAAAATTTATTTTAAAGATGTCTCAGTAATTCTTCATTTTAAGTCCCACTTTGAATAATAGCTTTTTAAGCAGAATTTAAAACATTAGTAATTCCATTTAAAAACCTCAGGAGACCCTCATATCTCGATAAAAATGCAAAGTAATAAAAAACAGATTAGAGCGCTATATGTTCCCCAGGAAACCATGCACCATACCTTAGGAGTTATTTGAGATCGTCACGTTACAAGACTCGCCCTGTACTATTATACTATACTATATACTATATACAGGGTGACCCACGTAACTGCTTTACTATTAAGGTCATGTCTAGGTCATAGTATACTAGACCGTTGAACTAGTCTTGACATAAGCAACAATATTATGTGCTAAAAAATAGAGTGTTATTTAAACAAATGAAGGTAACTTTAATTTTCCATGAATAAATTTAGTTTTTGAATTTCTTTCTATTGCATTTTGTAACCTACTAAAAACTAATTAATTTTGTACCAAATATTTGTTTATCTGGCTACCAAAAATACCCGAACGATGGTGGCGCCAGTTACGTGGGACACACCGTATAAGAATCGTTTGAATTATTTCTTTTTTAATTTTAATCTGTTTCGTGAATATTATGGATACAATCAATGTATATCAATTGTGCACTCATTGCATATTAGGACTACAGTAAATCCTCTATAAACGCAACAAGGCCGTATACGATAAACGCAACAAAAATATCCCCTCCACTGTGTAATCTGTTCTCGGCTCGGGTATATCGGTGTGAACCACTACTAATGCGACGCGGAAAGTCGCGGTCGTTGGCACAATGTAATAAAACCTTTTTTATTATTACTTATTTTTTTATGAAACTTTCGCCAATATGTTTGTAGAATTTTTCTAATTAAGATAAGACCAAAGACGATACAATTTCAACTGTATTTAATGGTTTAATTGACGATTAACGTTTCGGGCGCAACGAAGGACAGCGTATGAATAAGAAAGAGACGCGGAGAGTCGCAGTCGCTTTGGCCTTGCGCGGTCTTTCTTTAAATGCGCTGTCCTTCTCTACGTTCGGCTTGGCCTTTGAAGCTCAAAAAATAGTTACCCGTCTACGATAACTGCAACCAAATCCCCCCGAGGCTGTTGCGTTTATAGAGGATTTACAGTACTTCATTTTTAACATCCTGATTCGAACAATAGCACTAAATTCTACGAAGGTTAATTAAATTCTTTTCGTGCAATTACTTCTCTCTGCATTTTCATTGTAGCTTTTCTCACGGGATTCTTATGAATCAACCTTCTTTATGTTTCTCATTTTAATAATGAAGATAGACTCAGACAGATAACAGACGTAAGAATTTATTTATGGTTTGTAAGAAAATATAATACTGATGTCATTCTGTATTATAATTTTAAGCCAGTGATACGAGGCACAATACTTAAGACCACTTATGGTTGGATTGATTTATTTCAAACTATATTCGTAACCTTGTTAGCGTGACTTCTAATTCTAAATGTTGCAAGCTCGGTTTCAATTCAGATGTTAATTTCGTTTGACTTATGATTCTAGTTTCCGTATCATTTCTGACATCAATTCCGGTGTGATTTCTCACGCTAATCTCGGTCTGACAGAAGCTAATCGTTTCAGTTGTGATAGTAATCTCGATCTGACCGCAGCTAATTTATTTGTGAAGGAAAAGATTGTTCGCTCGTCACGTATACCTTTCATTCTCCATATATTCGATGATTTGTAAAAATGGGTATTTCCTTACAGAGTGAAAGGTCAGAGTTAGTTGAGGGTAGTCGTACGGCAAACGCCAGGATGGAATTCCTGCAAGTTATAATCGCTGGCATGATTCCCAGGAACAGTCGCTAAAGTCCAAGGAGACCTTTGTGCTTCGCTCTTTACGGTACGCTTCTTGGAATCCGAGAAATTAACGTTACCCTGAACAAAGATCGAACCTTGAGGGAAGCTAACCAGTGCTTACAACCACCAGTTGGTATACACAGATAACGTTCTTTTTCAGTAAATATTACGTTCAGCGGATCCAGCTCCAGTGACCTTGACCTTGACATATGTTGTCGAGAATGTCATTATGAACAACTTTTCCCTAAACATGTACCACGTTCGTGGAAATCGTATCTTTTTTAAATAAAAGTTCTGCAAGATAAGGTGAAATGTCCTAAGCCTGGACAGCATTTTTTGCTACCTTTAATTTTATTAGTTTAGATAAACAAAAATAATTTTTTAAGAGTTTTCACATAGAATTCAGATTTTGTAAAGTAATTTAAAATCCTAAAATCATTGTTTAGACTAATATTTTAATTGTATTAACAGGAATAATTCTAACCTATAGTTGAACATATTAAATTCAATCTAAGCTGGTACATGGACAGAAGTAAAGCCTATACCGGTACAAATTGAATTTACATATACTAGTAAAGTCGCGTTTACTGTCCAACAACCTGTGTACTGCACTTTTGAGAGTTCAAAAGAAAGCCGAACGTAGAGAAGGACAGCATGACAGCGGAGGGGGCAGGCACTGGACAGTGATCGCGTACACGATCGCGGACAGTAAACGCGACTTTACTGTATGTCTATAACATCGAACTTTATTAAAGCTTTAATGATTTACATATCAAAATATTATTATATTTAATTCTATCCTGTCTAATTTTCATTTTTTTGTTGTTGTAAAACAAACATTTTAAGAGATAATACTTCTTTTTCCATATTTTCTAATTCAGGGCATAATTTAGCTTTCTCTTCCTTAATTTCATCTTTATTTTCATTAGTTGCTTTAGGCCATATTTTCTGAGATTTATCATTGATTTTTAACTGAATATCTTTAATTTGTTGTGCAATTATCTTTTCTCTTTCGTGTAAATTTTAATTGATTTCTTGTTCTTTTTCATTTTTAATGTTGTTTCTCCCTTTTTACAAACTAATAGAAAACTAATTATACGTACACTTATAATTAATTATACAATTTGCCATTTAAGTGTAAAAACAACGAGTTCATTTTTGTCGCAACACGTGTCCGACTCGAGGCGTATGCACATCGAGTATAAGCTTATAGTCCCAGTATGCAGTACTTGTATTTCAAAACAGTTCTAAACTTGGACATCTGATATTTGCATTAATAATTATTATTTATGTTACGTCTGATTGCCAATTTATTTTAAAATATCAATATTTTTATGATTATTTTTGATATTATTGATAATTACTTTTTGCCTAAGGGCTTAAATTATATATTTTTTTCTAATAGAAATTCAAACTATAAATACACATGATTCGCATGAAAATTGATTATTTTGTATACTGTTTTCAGATAAACTTTGAATTTATTTTTAAATTTCAATTGATGTCTTATAAACAAATAGTATTCACACCTACACTTGTAGCTAAGGCCTCAAAATATATAAAATAATTATTTAATCTCTTAATTATTGGTTTTACTATAATAATTCGATGATCCAGATTTAGGCATCACTTTTGGCTTGACCAAACTTAGGGCATTTCACCTTAATGGGTACAATGATCGTCGCGGATACCGAACGCCACTTTTACATGTAGTAATTTTTAATGAATGTGAAATAGTTCACAGTTTTGTGTATATTATTATAGTCTTGAAAATTCCCTAAAATATCGTATGCACGCCACTTATCCGTATAAACAATACTAACGGAAGTGACATCCTTTTTAATAAAAGATAAGAGGGTTTCGCTTGAGTGATCGAGCACAGGAAGGATAAAATTGTTTTTGGTTTCACGCTCAATCCTCCCAAAAAACTCATTGTCGACTAATTACACGTCCGATATTAGTAAGTTTGCCCTGGTCTGTACTACATCGTTCAATATAATTTCACGAGGGAAGTGGTAGGAGCACAAAGATAATAAGTACATGGAAAGAAATCGAATGAGCACATATACTACGAATTATTTTATGATTGACTTCATTTTAATCTGAAAAATGTTATAAACACGTTGATGAAAGGTTAATAAAAGAGTAATTACAGACAAAAATGTTTTGGGTCCATCGTATGGCAATGGTGAATATATACGAGTATACATTATTAATAATAATAATATGTCATGTTCAAGTCTTATGTCATATTGAATAGTGCAATACATACAATAATTCTTCTTATTAGAACACAAACTACTCTGAGTTCAAATTTGTACGTTTTGCATTCGTCTAAAATCTAAACTAATGACAGTTCTCGTTTAACACTATATCTACCACGCCAGCCAAAATAACTGGTTTTAAAATTTCATTCTGAAATTCCTACTTCATGTTACATTTTTTTCGCAATGATGTGATGAGTTTTACAGCGATAACTAAAGATGTAATGTAATGGTTTTTATTTTTGTTTTATTTATACAGAATTAATAATATTATATACATATATACAGGGTGCGGCACCTAAAACAGGTCACCTGAATAAATCGCTTGCTTTTGAAAATGGAAAAAAAGGATCAGACCAAACTTAATTGTTATCGAGGGGCTCGTAATCTGATGTCATTAATTTTTTTATAGGTGGAGACGTCAAGGAGATACGAAGGTCAACTCTGTTTTTTTAAATGGAACGGTATGGTTTTTTATTTAGATTCTGATAGTGTATTTCAAGACGAATACAATGACCTATTATAAAGGTCATTCAAAGTCACGCAAGGTCAACTGGAATAGAAAATAAAATGTCTCAAAGCACTGTTCAAATACTTTTGTGTCTTCTCTGGTTGTTGGCATACTGCTCTTCTAAGTATTGGTAAGGGTCGCAGAACATAAATAAACATACCATCGCATCGTATGCTTACCTGTATCCAGAAATGTTATTAGTAGTTTGACTACCGACTAGAGTACGGCTTCGAAATATTCAATCCGAGTGTTCAATTTTCAAGAATGCGTTATACAATAGCAGAGGAAGTGGAAATGGTTATCATTTATGGTGAATGTCATAGAATTATGAGGAAAGCGGTACGCGTGTGTTGTGAAAGATTGCGTGACCTTGAATGACCTTCATAATAGGTCATTGTATTCGTCTTGAAATACACTATCAGAATGTAAATAAAAAACCATACCGTTCCATTTAAAAAAACAGAGTTGACCTTCGTATCTCCTTGACGTCTCCACCTATAAAAAAATTAATGACATCAGATTACGAGCCCCTCGATATCAAGTAAGTTTGGTGTGATCCTTTTTTTTCCATTTTCAAAAGCAAGCGATTTATTCAGGTGACCTGCTTCAGGTGCCGCACCCTGTATACAGGGTGAATTCGATAAAGCAGGACACCTAAATATCTCCGTTACTTTTCGTTGTACAAAAAAACTTCGTAGAACAAAGTTACACTGTTTGAAGGGCCACATATAACGGTGCAAGGGAAAAAAAATTTCAAGGTCATTTTTATGAGGTTTCAAGGTTATCGATGTTTTTTTAAATGGAACGATATATTTTCGTTAACGTAATGTTGTACCTGACAAAATAACGAATTCATGCATGTAACACAATATGACCTTCAAATGACCTTCAACCCAGAAAAATGGTATAAATAAAATTTAACGCGTAAGATTCATTTGATGTATTTCTGTTACGCCAAATGTTCAAAAATATTCCCTTGAGCTGCTATACATTCGTTCAGCCGTGAAGTTACAGAACGTACTGCCGCGTAATTCATTTCTGAGGAAATCGACGCACAAGCCTGGACGATTCTATCTTTCGTGTCGTCTATAGTCGTTGGTGGTTCGCTATAAACATCGTCTTTCAGTTTTCCCCATAGATAAAAATCAAGGGGTGTAAGGTCTGGTGAGCGAGCTGGCCATAATACGGGTCCGTTACGTCCAATCCAATGATTTGGAAACTTGTTATTTAAGAATTGTGTTACGACACGGGAAGAATGGGCCGGACATCCGTCATGTTGATACCACATATTTTCACGAATGTTCAAGTGTGTATTTTTCAGGAGAATTGGTAACGATTCTCGTAAAAATGCAATGTATTTTTCTGCATTTAATGTTCCGGTAATAAAGCGAGGCCCAATTATTTGGTTATCTAAAATTCCGCACCAAACATTGACGGACCACGGTCTTTGTTTGTCGACTGTCCGTAACCACCGCGGATTTTCAGATGGCCAATAATGTAGGTTTTTTAAATTTATTTACCCGTGATTTGTGAACGAAGCTTCATCGGTAAATAATACATTATTAAAAAATGCTCCATCGTTTATCAATTGTCTCAATCCCCACTGGCAAAAGTTTACACGATTTACAAAGTCTCTACAATGATGTTCTTGATGAATCGATAGGTGAAAGGGGTGAAATTTGTGTTCCTGGAGTATTTGCGCTACACATTTTTGACTAATGCCACTTCCTCGTGCGATTTGCCTCGTACCAGCGTGAGGGTTTGTATTCACTGCTGCCAGAACATTAATTGTGTTTGCTTCGTTCCTTACAGTCCTCACCTTTGTACGTTTTTTATTTTCGACACTACCAGTTTCACGGAATTTATTTAACAAGTTGGAGTAAACGGAAACTGATGGACAATTACGATTAGGAAATCGGTCCATGTACAACTGCACGGCTTCTCTTAAACACCGTCGACTTTCTCCATAAATGAAAATCATATCGATCTTATCTTCCTTCGAGTAACGCGTTGTGAAGTTGCGTTGTTTGTAGATGCGTTCATCGACAAACTGATCGAGAAATCTTAGAAACTGTGGAAATCTGATAGCAAGAAGGTCTTCCGAGTAATTAGTAGTGGATAACTCGATTCTGTACGAACGTATAGGTGAAGGTATATCATAATTGTCCTCCTGTCGACACCGAATCTGTTATTATGTTGTGTATTGCGATACATTTGAATGTATAGCAGCTCAAGGGAATATTTTTGAACATTTGGCGTAACAGAAATACATCAAATGAATCTTACACGTTGAATTTTATTTATACCATTTTTCTGGGTTGAAGGTCATTTGAAGGTCATATTGTGTTACATGCATGAATTCGTTATTTTGTCAGGTACAACATTACGTTAACGAAAATATATCATTCCATTTAAAAAAAACATCGATAACCTTGAAACCTCATAAAAATGACCTTGACATTTTTTTTCCCTTGCACCGTTATATGTGGCCCTTCAAACAGTGTAACTTTGTCCTACGAAGTTTTTTTGGACAACGAAAAGTAACGGAGATTTTTAGGTGTCCTGCTTTATCGAATTCACCCTGTATACATATAAATTTATATATTATAATTGTGTGTTCATTCAAAAAATAAACAGGATGTTTCAAAATTCCTTCACCATCCGGAAATGGACGGTTCTTGAGATCATTTCAAGCAACATTTTTCTTTGCAAAAATGGCGTCCACGGCTTCGTTAAGGAGTTATTAACGAAAAACACGGACCAATCAGAGCGCGTCTATAGCGAACGGAGACCGACTCGGCGACAGGTCCCGCTTAGCGTAACGTCGCCGTTGGCCGAGCCAGAATCAATCCGCTGTAGCCGCGCTTTGATTAGTCCGTGTTTTTCGTTAATAACTCCTAAACAAAGCCGCGGACGCCATTTTTTCAAAGGAAAATGTCGCTTCAAATGATCTCAGGAACCTTCCATTTCCGGATGTTGAAGGAATTTTGAGACACCCTGTATACATACAGTGACTCTACTGTACCATACGATTTGAACTTTTATTGGGAAGCTGGAGCAATAAGTTTGCTACAGGATGTGATACAAATTTTTTTCAAAAATTGCAATTAATCGGAATTGTAGAAAACATACTAAAAGATGCATTTTACAACTTTTTTATGTATGCCTATATAGAAAATTTAAAAAATACGTCTCGTAGATCTGTGTCAAGTAAACATATTCTGAAAATTTCGTCAAAATCGGTCGATGTTGCAACGAGCTACAAACGTTTAAATATGGTAAAAATTAACTGCAGTAAATCTAAGGATTCTTACATCTTTCAATGCTTGTCGTTTTTTTCCGCATCAACTGATTTCGATGAAACTTTCTCAGTGCATATAATTGACACAGATCTACAAAAGGTATTTTTTAAATTTTAAATATAGGCCCACATAAAAAAGTTGTAAAATTCAACTGTTAGTATTTTCCCTGCAATTCCGACAACTTGCTATTTTTTTTCGAAAATATGAGTCACGTTGTGCAGCAAACCAATTGTTCTAACTTTCCAAAAAATTTCATCTCGTATGGTCCAATATTAAAAATGTTGTCGTCGTTTTAAAAGTGTCCGAATATTAGTGGAAGTCACTGTATGTACATATACATATGTATGTATACAGGGTGGTCCACGCAGGTTGGTCCAATGCATTGTATGAAAAAACTTTTTCTAGGAAAGTTGTGTGGTTTGAAGGTATACATTATGTAATTCATATACTTTTTTTGTAAGTGGAGGCGTTTCGGTGATTCGGAGGTCAACTTCTTTTTTTTAATGGAACGCTATATTTTTTATGCCAAAATATCGAATAGCGTTAAATTTTGAGTAAAAATGTACTGACATGTATTAGCTGTAAACGTATTAGTTAACGAATAATTTCACTTTGTTTCTTGAAAAGGGTCTGTGCATGATATCAAGTAGGAGAATCAATACCAGCAAAGATTTCCATAAGACCGCGGAGTTTACGTGACAATATTTATCAATATCGAATCGTAATCGCCTATTCTGTTCGTGATTCGCTATTGAAGTTATCGTCAACGTTTATACGTGACTATCTCAGTAAGATAACAGCAAAAATGAAGGCTGCTCTTTACTTTACGGGGTCAAATATTTTAATTGCCGGTAAATCTAGTGTTAACCTACCGCATCTGATGTGTTTTTAATATTTCCGACTGCACAGGAATTTTTGGAAATCATTTCCTTGGTAGTGGCAAAACGGATCACTGATTTATGGCGTTGTCCCAAATTGTGCAACGCTCACTGACCCCGTGGCTTTATTTTTTCACGCAAGCCTCGCAGGACGACGTTCAAAGATCCCTCTTTCAAGCATATTGATCTATAAATCAGTGTCGCCTTCCCGCTACGTGTGGGACTACGGTGTCAATTTCCATTGAGAAGGGTTCGGCTAGTCTGTTATTTTTCAGCCGTACCAAAGAGTTTGAAAACAATTCTGAAACCAAGTACACCAGTGGATAAGAAATGTATAATATAATAATAAATGTCATATAAAAAAATGTTATTCTACATTTTTCAACTTATTTTTTTTAGGTAAAATAATGAAATAAACTCTCGAGATTAAAAGCATTCCGTTCGAGAAAAGATCTCTAGAAAGTTACCTACCTATTGGATCTTCTTCAAAAAGGTCTTCTAATGGGATAAATATATTCTAATCTGTCTAATGAAAGTTTCACGAAAATTAGAACATTTTTTGAAGTTCTAATAATTGAGGCACAGATATTTTAGGATTTGTATAATAACAGTTTATTTTAAAACATTTATTAAAAAGATTTTCATGAGAGAAACATAATATTAGCAATTTGTCACAATGATCGGAAACTTGTTTATTATTGATGAGCAAATAACCTATTCCTGTTACAGGAAACTTATTCTTGTCATACATTAATAAATTTTTAAATCCTCATGATGTCACTTTTCTGGCTTATGTTGAATGAACCTGGGAAAATGACAATAGTTTTTCTTAGGATATGAAGCCGTATACCATTCATCTACATGGTGTCCCAAAATGTGCTACGTTGAAAGGTATGATTCTTGAAGTAATTTGAAGTAACTTTTTCCTTTGCGGAAATGTTCTCCGCGAATTTGTTAAGGATTTATTAACGAAAAACATAGACCAATCAGAGCGTGGCATTGGAATTGGACGAGCCAGAATCGGTCTGCTATAGCCGCGCTCTGATTGGTTCATGTTTTTTGTTAATAACTCCTTAACAAAGCCGCGGAGAACATTTTCGCAAAGTAAAAAGTTACTTCAAGTGAGCTCAGGAATCACCCCTTTCAAGGATGTCCAACATTTTGGGACATCCTGTATAACTTTGAAACTAATTTAACAGCTTATAAACTTGCCTTATCGATAAGAACGAACATGATCGAAACTTTGAAATGAACAAGAACTTAACAATATCCTGTGGCATCAATGTTCGATGACATTGATGTGCTCCGAACTTTTATACACATCTTGGCCACAGCGGATCTTTATGCAAAATAAACATTTTCTACCTGAATTGCAACAAACTGCAGTGGAATGGAAATCTATTTTTTTGGAAATATGTTAAACAGGTTGAAAATAATATTGTTATTATTAAATTTTTTGTAATGTTTTACTGTTTTAAATTACACCTACTCATTTTTGTCATAAATGCATAAAATCCGTTGTCTAAGTTGCGAATGTCAATTATTACTAAATTGTCAATTTAAAATAAAATCAACTACGTCGTTTAAATACTTTTGATTAAAAACGAGACTCCTGTTTTATTGTCCTCACTTGTCGATTCATTTATTTATTGCTAAACATGTTTAGTTTTAATAATCATAATAATATAATAATAACAGTTGGCTGATAGTCAGGAACCCCATTTTTAATATAATTTTTTTGGCACACTTTAGGTTCATCACGTACAGAAATTATTTAAGAGTAATTTTTAATACATTTTATAGTGTTGTTAAAGTTTAAAATTCTCATATGACATTGCAATATCAAGTGCTTTTTAATTATGTTAGATTGTCTCAATGTTTGTGAAATAGCTACAATTTGATTTATTAATCATTAAATAGGTTTATTCTTATTTTTTGTGCGACTTTGCGATTATAGACTGGTATGAAAATGTTATTTTCAAACTGTCATTATGTAACAAGTAATAGGTCTTTTTATATTATACAGTACCTTGCAATAAAATTAAATTTTACTTGAAGTTTTAATGATCATTTTCTACTTATTAGTGGTTACAAAATGATTTCATAGCAAATTGCAGAATAAATTTTTTATAAGGGCATATATCGTAATATAAATTGTGCAAGATATGAAGAATTATATGCTACTTGTTTTTATAAGGCAATATAAATTAGGGACCTTCTAAATTAAACTACATGGAATGCATATTGAAACAAAATGCGTAACATTTTATTTGATAACAATATTGAACTTCGACGTTTGAATTTTGACACAAATTTCGATATACGTTAAACTTCATATGCTTCGTGTAATTGAAAACAACATAATATACTCTAAATGTCCAATAATATCGATCGCAAGTTGCTTGAGCAAAAAGAAAATTTTTAAAATGATATCGGCGCATAGGTTCGATCACATGTTACTAAAACACTATTTGCAAATTAGCACAATATTATTTCTCAACGTTTCGATCTACATTTAGATCATTTTCAAGAGAATCAAGTAACATTGCGTCTGTAACCACAAAATAAACAGAATTAATAAATCATGAAACGAAAAAAACCACGGAACCAAATATACCATGAACCAATAAACCAAAACATAATTGTTACTCGCTTGCTTAGTGTCACCAAAAGAATTAAACTTTACAAATAAACAACCTGTGTGTGACAACCCATGTTGCTGCTACGACAGCAGACATGGTAGTAACCAAACGTGAAGAAAACGGAAACCAATATGGCCAATGATTTATCGATCTATTGGTCGAGCCAAAATCAAGCGGTAAATTCAAATGCAATTTTATACCGAACATAAAAATAAACCAACATTTTTCAAATGTTCCTTAGCTACCATCTCTAAATTTTTTTGTTTCCATTAATATGGTAAACAATATTACAAAATTAACATTCTATAAAGGGGATATATTTAAGAAACTTTCCTCATATACCATTACCGGTTCAGTAATGTTGCGTAAAACTCATGTATCTTAGGTGTTTCATACCTAAGATTTACGCTACGGTGTTTAATCATGTGGATTGTTTCTATTAGCAACCTTTGGTGCAAATTTGTTTCACGATCAACCACTTTAGCATTATCAAAGTCAAACGGGTGGTCACATTCTATTGAATGTTTCGTCAAAGCGGTGTGATTTGATGGCGGTTGAAAAATGTTATGTTTATGTTCTCTAATTCTAGTTTCCAAAAGTCTGGACGTTTGCCCAATATACACCTCGCTACATCCCTTACAAGGAATCGAGTAAATTACATTGTGACTTTTTAATAATGGTAATTTGTCTTTTACGCTAGGAAACAAGCTTTTTAAATAATGTGGTATCATGAAAATAGTGTGCATACCCGCCTTTCTGAAAATTCTTTTTATATCATTAGAAATACATTCAACATATGGGATCACCACCGTGTTTCTATAGTTTATCGGTCCTGTCGTCTGAAATCTCTCCTCTTTACGTTTCTCGACGTAAAAGGGGTGATAAATTTCAAAAGTACGTTCTTTAATGATCCGCTTTACAAAGTTTTCTGGATAACCATTTTTCTTGAGTGTATTTCTAATTAGAATTAAATTGTTAGCCCTAAAATTCGGATCAGATAACATTATTGCACGGTCAATAAGACCTTTAACTAAGCCAATTTTATGTTCAATGGGATGAGACGAGTGAAAATTAACATATCTGCCCGACCAACTTTTTTTGTGGTACCAATTGGTAATGAATTTACTATCCGATTTGATAATATTAACATCCAAAAAATTCAAACACGAGTCCTTTTCCAATTCAAACGTGAATTGTAATCTTTCATGAAAACTGTTAAATGCGTCTAACACAATTTGCAAATTTTCAGGTTTAATACAAGTGATAATATCATCTACATACCTTTTATAGAAAAGTAATTCAAAAGGCAATTTTGAGATAGACACCCTCCTCTAGTCTTTCCATTACCAAATTTGCGATGACTGGCGAAATTGGTGATCCCATGGCTGTACCAAACACCTGCCTGTAAAATGTTCCATTGAACAGAAAAACGTTGGACTCCAATATAAATTTCACAGCATGAAGAAATTCAACCCGCTGTATGTCCGTATGCTCTTTAATATCATCCCATCTGCTGTCTATTGGAACATTAGTGAAAAGAGCTGTAACTAATATACTCTTTATGTCAGAACAATATTTGTTACTGTAATAAAATCAATAATAATACATTTTTCTGTGTACGTTGAACATGTAAATAAATGCAGTATTCAAAATTGTAAAATTTGAAATCAATGGATAGGTCTTTATCAATAACATACATACATATATCTCAACGGGATTAAACGAAACGTGTGATTCACTGTGTTGGCCACCCGGGGAAGTATTCATTTTGCAACGCGGCATGACAGTTGTCCCATTAAAATTACACAACGTGTGCCGGATTAATTGCGATGCGTGCGGTAGCCTGCGAATCTCGCGTTCGGCCGTTGCAATTTCATTATACTTCCGTAAATGTGAAGCGCGAAAGGAAATTAGCGTCAAACGACTCGTGAATCGCAGAATTAATCCTCAACGATTGATCACAGATAAAGTTTCACCCGCGTTATTTGGAAATAATTCAAAATCTAATGATATTACTCTATTTATTGATACGTAAATATTTGAATATATCTATTGTTAATTATAGTTATACTCGTTGCAAAGTGAAATTCTGTTTTTCATTATTTCCGTTGTCTATTGTTAAGATTACATTTTTTTATTTCTGGTATTCATACAGGGTGTCTCACTTAAGTGTAACTCCCAGAATATCTTCTTTGATCTTAACAAAGGAAACAATTTTTTATTCATACAGATTCACAGATGTTAGTATTTCTCGCATTGCCTGCCTGCATTCTCTTTACAAATTAAATTTAAGTTTTACCATCATCTTCGGAGTCAAGGTTATTTGAAGGTCATGTCATAGTACAGTAATGTCCTGTTCTAAGTCCGGCGGAGGACACCGATGTATGTCACTTCTCCTACTTGACCAGCGAGAGTTCAAGATGTTCGAGCTGCGTCGAACGCCGAGCAGTGTAAACATGCCGCGTAATCCGATACTAGGTCGGGTATATCAGTGTGAACCACTACTAATCCAATTACAAAACTTCATTATTTTTCATTATTTTTTTAT
>CM052200.1:323876-342104 GCA_028455805.1 Lasioglossum figueresi
CCTTATAGAAATGACAAGATTGATTTTATTTAAACTTTGTGCGGCTCCCATTGTAATACGTGCACTACTAAAGATATCTATAGAATTGTTTCTTTTGAAATCAATCTTATTATTTTTCTAATTGTAAAATAAAAAACCTGAAACCGGTCATTTTGACCGGTGTTGGTAGGTTTAGTGTTAAAAGCCCCATCGCTGCATTATCGAGAGAGGCGGAGGTCGTAATATCCAAGGCCCCCTTGCAATTCTCATATAAGCATATACTGACATAACGGTGTGTGAATGTACATATCACAACAGTCTCACTCGGGCCGAGTTCCTCGCCAGCAAGCATCCGAATAACTCGATACCATAGCGTCTTAGCGAGCCTCCCTACACAATGTTGTCGGTTTCTCTTCATTTTTTCACTTTCATAATCGGTTCTCCATAAAATTGTGTCAGATCTTGAAATTTTCAACGAATGAAGGAAACCGTCGCAAGGGTGCAGGATGCGCCTTCTCATTTCTCGATAATGCAAAGATGGGATTTTTCAGTAGTAAAAAGCGCTAGATAAAAGATCAATCTAGGCCGCGATCGCCCTCAAAAGTCCTATTTTTACGATTACGAATTAATTTATTTGCATTATTCGGAAGCATACACCTGAGCATGTACATAGCTATTTTCATAAAGCTGCGACAGCTACATGCTGCCGAATAAAAATAGTACTTTTTAGGGCGATCGCGACCTAGATTGATCTTTTATCTGGCGCTTTTGACTACTGAACTAGCCCATCTTTGCATTATCGAGAAATAAGAAGGCGCAGCATCCCGCGCACGTGCAACGTGATGAAAGTGCTTTCCAGTGCCAAATCTAACGAATAACGCTGGCATATATTCGGTTTCAAGATCTTGGCCCCCTCCCCATTTAGCCTATAGATGATCATCGCGGTGAAGTTAGAAGATACGAGGTGTGATTAAAAAGTAAGGTGACTTTTTATTTTTATCAACAAATATTTATTTATTCATCAATATTTATGTTGTCCCCTTCAAAGTAATCCCCCTCAGATATAAGACACTCGTGCCAGCGCTTTTTCCAATCCTCGAAGCACTTCTGATAATTTTTGGTATAGCTTTGAGGTCTTCCAGCGATGCAGTCTTTATCTAGTCAATCAACTTCCATTGAGACGATCGGACTTTGGTTTCGACGTCATAACTATATACCCATGATTCGTCACCAATTACGACTCTTTTCAGCAAATCAGGATCATCATTGACGTCATTCAACAGCTCCTGAGCGATGCTCATGCGACGTTCCTTCTGGTAAAAATTAAGCAGTTTCGGAACAAATTTTGCTGACACACGTCACATGCCCAAAACATCCGTTAAAATTGCTTGGCACGAATCAAACGAGATGCCGACGTCATCAGCAACTTCTCTAATGGTAATTCGACGATTCCCCAACACTATTTTCTTCGCTTCTTCAACGTTTTCATCAGTTGTTGACGTGCTGGGGTGTCCCGGCCTTCTTGGAAGAGCCTGTACCACATATAAACATTTTTTTTACTCAGAGTAAACTCACCGTATGCCACTGTCAACATTTCGAGTGTTTTGGAGCACTTCATTCCATTTTTTACACAAAATTTGATGCAAATTCTTTGATCCATTTTTTTTCGACAGCAGAAAATCGCCGACACGCAAAACACTTCTAACCTTTATGCTTCTCACAAACAAACAAAAAATGCTATATAGCTGAAACTGTGAACATATGTTCGAGACGTATGTACCAGCATAAGAAAAAAAAGAAAACGAAAATCGACTGTAGGTTTCTCGCGAAATTCAAAAAGTCACCTTACTTTTTGATTACACCCCGTATACCCGCATATCCTCGTCTTTCTCTTTGGGGGGGAGGAGGAGGAGGAGGAGGAGTTCATGTGTAACGAGTGTGTTGGTTATTTGGAAGTGAGGTATAGATCCTTGTTAAATATATACACTTTATTAGACTTAATGTACAAACGAGTGAATGACGTGATACGTGCTATACTGTGGCTGATCTAGGAGTAACGACCCTTGGTCTCCAGCGGGTCCTTTTATACCAAGGGAAAAGGTCTGCAATAAAATACAGGTAGATCTAAAAGATCTTAGTATGCTAGTGCTGTCCGTGTGTATTGTTTCGTGCACATCGTCGGTGTACTTCAACAGAGTGATTACCACCACTTTAAAAAAAGGCTTCATTGTTGTAATCACGACAACGTATAAATTCAAGAAATTTCTCACGTCGCAATATTAAAGGACACATTCACAGGCCAAATCAATTAACTCTACTTTTTGAAATATTTTAAATTTTAGTGTCAAAGCACTTGGTTCGGTCTTAACTTTTTTATTTATAATAAATTTCCCAAATAATACAGATTAACACCATTAAACGACAAAAATTTTTTTGGTCGCCGAATAAGAAATAATTTATTTCAGAAGTCATTCTGCTTAAGTCTGTACTCTAATGTAAATCGTTGCAATAATAAAATCTGCGTTCAAAAAATTTTGTCGTTTTGTCGCTTTGATACTTAAATGTAAAATATTTAAAAAAGTGGAGTTAATCGATTTGGCCTGTGAACGGCTCATACAGTGAGCCACGAAGCATTTGTTTATGAAATGATAAGCAAAAAATATTTTCCAAAAATTATTATATAATTTACAAGGATACGTGTAAAAATAAAAAAGGCATTCTTTTAAACTTTTTTATTTGGCCCCTTAATGAACATTAAGCCCCTTAATACACATGCTGCAAGCAGTTAAATATGGTGAAAATCGTAGTTTTACACGATTTTCGATCAGTTTCTGCTTAAAATCCACAGAATCGTACATCTTTCGATGCGTCTCGTTTTTTCCTGCGTCAACCGATTTCGATGAAATTTTAAGCATGCGTATAACTAACATAGTTCTACAAAACATATATTTTAAATTTTCATTAAGGGTCCAAATAAAAGAAGTTTAAAAAAATGCCTTTTTTGGATGCGACCTTGTAAATTATAATTTTTCTTTAATATTTTTCAATGCTTCTAATTTGTTATAAAAAATCAGGCCGTGTGGTACAATTATAAAAAAGTTATTCTGTTTTAAAGGTTGTTCGAATACTTTTGTGGCTCACAGTATATGTATATCTTGCGAAAATGGAATGATTGAAATTAGAGGTTTATTAGTGGTTAATGACCTTTTTCTGTAATAAACAAATATAATTTGAATTTTTTTTTCACTTCTGAAATCGATTAACGCCCTTAGTCACCAAAAAGTTGTGATATTAATAACGATTACACCAAGACTATTCTATTTTATTCATTCTTCGTGTCTTCATATGAAAGCTACAATTTTTACTTTATAGGGAATTTTGATAAACAATGTACATCGCGGTACCAGAAAATTGTAAGGCACTAAGAGAGGTTAACATTACATAGTACCACCGTAATTTCGTTGATGAGGCTGCTAGTATGTCCATAAAAAATCAGTCGCGGATCGGTTTGAACATAGCATGTACGTATATGTATAACTTTCAAAAAAGGTGGATTTATTCTGATTGGTTTCTAACTTTCTAGGCCTTCCATTTAGAGTTCACTAACTCTACTTCTGGTCATTATTCATCCTTTCCCCAAGCGAGATGGTTACGCCTACAAATCGAATTGCTCACAAAACTACGGAATAAACTCTTTTACCTCCTGTGTGGTTTCGCTAGCCAACTTCTCGTCCCTACACAGAATACGTTGGTTTAGCATCAAACCTCTATTTCGAACTTTCGATTGCTACATTGGAAATTGTTGTGCTCGTAGTATTACAGTTTGTAAGCGACCACCGAATTTCCATTAAACAACTAGATAGTCCAGGGTGGTCGTACGGGCTCGCTATCAATTTGCTAATTCAATCGGTAACTCCATCGGTGGTTTATTTTCCACGCATATGCGGGAGAACGGTTTGGGTTCCCGATCGAAATCTAATAGCGCCAGCGGTGATGCATGCAATACCGCGAATCACGCAGTATTATACATGAATTTGAATTTTAAGGTGTTTACTATCTCGATTGTTTGCCACTTCCATTCACCCATTCTCTCTCTCCTCCCTCCCCTTTCTGCGCGGGTAGCGTACGTATAGCCGAACAATCAATTCTTTGAAAGTATATGATTCATACCTTGTTCGAGCACTCTGCGATATTTTCGTCTGTGAATGACATGTCATTGAATTCCTCCATGCCAAACCAGAGTATTCAATACTTTTATTGATAGATTGTGGACGAACAGCAATTAAGAATACTCGAATTGATTGGATCTACTTCCTTGTGCAGTGTGTTTCAAAATTAATTGATTTTGAATCTCTGGATAGGTGGAGATTTGTTTAAAAAAGGACCGCAAAATTGATATTGACACTTTTTTCAAGCTCAACAACTTTTTTACTGCATCTATATTCATCGCGAAGAACAAAAGTCTTAAAGTAGCGATAGGTTTCAAGTCAGCCGTTCTCTTAAAAAACAACTTTAAAGTTTCGTAAATTATTTTATTGTGCAATCCTATTAAGTATTATAATAATTTTTGTGTTATTCAGAAACGTACTGAATCACTTTCGTGTTATTCAGAAACGTACTTGACTACGCGAAGTATCCAAACTCTCGATATGAATTGTAGGAATTAATGCCGTGTTTATTCTCACACAAAATTGTCAAATACCTCGTGAAGTATTGACATTTCGATGACCTTGGGTTAATACTTTTATACGTAGGATACGCGCAGACACGCATACACACAATATATCAATGTATCATTTGATAAACTTCCTGTAGTGGTCAGAAACATTGATGCATTTGTACTTTCTACTGTTACGGATGACGAACAGATGTTCAAGATCATCTCTGGCAGGAACCGTCCTAGATAAACGAACAGAACCACCCTAGATAAATTCACATATCTGTTTAGTTTAAAACCAAAACATAATCACGACCAACTGGACGTTGACAAAATACGAATATGACTCAGGGGTACTGACAAGCACCATACGTTAATTTCAAGGGTTTTGACAAATGCCACCCGTCGTTGCAGGGGTATATAAGCCCTTGCATTTCTGTTCTCGGGGGCTAGTACTTTCGTAGTTACGAATAATGTCGCGTCGGGCTGTATCTCGTAGAGTCAATTACCAGTGAGGTCGGGCTAAAGTTCCCCTTCGTATCAACGTTAACCGTATAGATTCCGCGAGTCCGGTATAAAATCTATTAGGCATTTCTAAAGTCGCTACGACACCCCCGCATTGCCACTGCGTCAAAACCGAGCATCTTAGTTTAGGTAACAATACTGTTCTTTCAACTCATCTTCATTCAATCGCGACATTTACACAAACGTAACACGTTCTTATAATTAGAATATATCTGTGTTTATCGAATATGTCGTAAAGATTACTAAACCCATAATTATCGTTCCACAATCCTAATCGAGTAATTGAACGTCCCCACACGATACAATCTTACCGCTCGGATAGTATCAATTAGATTATACTTGTTACGAGGCCCATTAACTATCCAACCTAGTGGCTCCCCAATCTCGCATTGGGTTCGTCCACCAAAACTATACTATCCCATCGGTTCCCTGACAATCGCATTAGGTTCGTTCGCGACATTCTAACCATCCACACAGAGATTTATCCAACCTAGTGGCTCCCCAATCTCGCATTGGGTTCGTCCACCAAAACTATACTATCCTAGCGGCTCCCTGACAATCGTATCAGGTTCGTCCGCATCCCAGCAGCTCCCTGACAATCGTATCAGGTTCGTCCGCATGCTAGCAGCTCCCTGACAATCGCTTCAGGTTCGTCTGTGCTCTTATCCAATATCCTAGCGACTTCCTGACAATCGCATTAGGTTCGTTCGCGACATTCTAACCATCCACACAGAGATTTATCCAACCTAGTGGCTCCCCAATTTCGCATTGGGTTCGTCCACCAAAACTATACTATCCTAGCGGCTCCCTGACAATCGCATCAGGTTCGTCTGCGTTTTGACTCCATTCCTAGAAGCTCCCTGACAATCGCATCAGGTTCGTCCTCACTGTCTATAATCCTAGCGGCTTCCCAATGTCGCATTGGGTTCGTCCACCAAAACTATACTATCCCAGCGGCTCCCTGACAATCGCATCAGGTTCGCCCGCATCCCAGCAGCTCCCTGACAATCGCATCAGGTTCGTCTGTGCTCTTATCCAATATCCTAGCGACTCCCTGACAATCGCATTAGGTTCGTTCGCGACATTCTAACCTTCCACACAGAGATTTATCCAACCTAGTGGCTCCCCAATTTCGCATTGGGTTCGTCCGCTTACCTCAATTAACAAATAGAGATCATACTCCGAGGGTAACAATCCTTCGCTTGCCACTCGTGCTGCTCGCGGCCCTGGCTCGTAACAGAACTGGTGGCAGCGGTGGAATAGTTCAATTATTTTAGGATCAGTTTAATTTTGGGTTCACTACGTTAAATTACTCGTAGCTGAGTATTGACAATATACTAGTTATCGCTGGTTACGTCTCAATATTATTAGCAATATACTAGTTTCACTAGTCACGCTTTTATATTAATAATACAGGGTAGGGCAGTAACTATTAGCACCTCAGATATCTTTGAAACTATAAGTTTCACAGAAATATTTGCTGAAACAAAATTGCACAGTAAGAAGGTGGCCATCCGGTGGCGATAGTAGTTTTTTTGCAGGTGGACGTACTTCGGACATTTGAAGGTCACCTCCATTTTTTTTAATGGATCGGTATGTTTTGGCTTCCGTATCACGATAGAGGATCTTAAAACGAGTTCAACGACCTATTACATAAGGTCATTCAAGGTCATAGAAAGTAAAGAAATGCGATAAGAAATCGCGTTGCGTTTTGTCGATGGGATATACGTCAGATTCAAAACAATGAGTCTTTCCTTAATACCGTCTTATTTACCGATGAAGCAACATTCACAAATCACGGGAATGTTAATTTACACAACATGCATTTATGGGCAACGGAAAATCCACATTGGCTGCGACAGGTTGAACATCAAAGACAATGGTCTATGAATGTATGGTGTGGTATCGTAGGTGATAAAATTATTGGTCCTTATTTTATCAATGGAAATTTGAATGGCAACATCTATGCTAATTTTATTAAGGATACACTGGGTCTTTTGCTAGAAGAGTTACCTTTACTTACACGACAAACCATGTGGTACCAACATGATGGATGTCCTGCACATTATTCATTGATTGCGCGATGGGAACTCGATGAAAAATTTCGAAATCGTTGGATTGGACGCGGCGGTTCGATATCGTGGCCAGCTCGTTCACCAGACTTAACACCTCTAGATTTCTTTCTGTGGGGAACATTGAAAGAGAAAGTGTACAAAGAAGTACCAACTACGTCTTACGATATGCAACAGCGAACTATTGCAGCCTGTGCGTCAATAAGTTCTGACACCGTAAGACTTGCAAGTCAATCGATCGTAACAAGAATCCAACAGTGCATCGACAGTGATGGTCAACATTTCGAACACCTACTATAAACATGTTTCATTTACTACCATAACCATAAGTATTATCGCATTTCTTTACTTTCTATGACCTTGAATGACCTTATGTAATAGGTCGTTGAACTCGTTTTAAGATCCTCTATCGTGATACGGAAGCCAAAACATACCGATCCATTAAAAAAAAATGGAGGTTACCTTAAAATGTCCGAAGTACGTCCACCTGCAAAAAAACTACTATCGCCACCGGATGGCCACCTTCTTACTGTGCAATTTTGTTTCAGCAAATATTTCTGTGAAACTTATAGTTTCAAAGATATCTGAGGTGCTAATAGTTACTGCCCCACCCTGTATACTAGTTTTCTCTAGTTACATAAAAAAATTAAAAAATGCAGAACTTAGCTGCAAATACTTCTTCCGTTGACATGATGAACTTGACGGTATCACTTGCAAATTCTATGTCGCTGTCGACGGAAAAGACATGCTTACAGAATATTACTTCGACAATTCCTACCTTTCACGGGGAAGACCCATCTTTGATTCGTTTCGCGCAAACTATACAGGACGGGTTAACTTTGATTCCGGAGGGTACGGAACCCGAGTATCTGACAATTGTTCTTGCTAAGCTTGTCGGACCAGCACGTAGATTCACGCTAGAACACAAGTTCGCTACCGCAAAATCGTTAGTTCAGTATCTAAAGAAACGGTTCGCTCCCGGGAAGAGCCTATCACATTATCAAGTGGAAATCGCGAAGCTACATATCCGCGAAGGAGAGAGCCTACGCCAATACATCGATATTACAAGCCACTTGGTACACGCGGAGCCACGAGGGAAAAACATGAGGCCCATGCTGAAGCGTTTATCAAATTGGTGGAAAAAGACGTAATTGAAAACTTCATCGACTACCTGATCTGATTTCCCCGAAGGTGTCGGCTTTCGCAAAGGATATAAAGAATCTAGAAGAAGCTTACGACGCCGTGTTGCAGATAGACAAAAGATTAAGGAATCGACGACAGTCGCCTCGGAACGAATCACCATCAAGGCGGTCCCGCCGAGATTCGTATGACCAGGATTCTCGTTACCGTGATCGCGAAGTGTCATACCTTTTATCTCCAAGTAGATATGACCGACACAGGGATCGACGCACGAGACCATCTGGTTTTGAAGAGGAAAAAGAAGGACCCGCTTCTGCCTGGACCTTGCGTCACAGGAGCCCCTCCCATTCCCCCTCTAATCGTTCCGATTCATCAATTGCGAACGATGGAGAAAAACGGTATACTATTTTGAAAAATACCGATAAGGATCGCATGTCAAAATCGTATTGTTGGCATTGCGGAACATCCGGGCACGATGGAAAATTTTGTAAGAATCGACCGCGTGGCCCACGATTCCGCCGAGATTCGCGAGATTCGTCCACGGAATCAAGAAAATGTTTAAACTTCGATCGCGCTCGCCGTACAGGCGACACGATGAGCGAAAACAAAGATGGTCGCCAAAAAACTGTCCGATTCAAGGAAAAACCCTCATCAAGGAAGCACCACGAATCAAGGTCAAAATCCCAGAACTGGAATCAGGCACGGGAGAATTTCTGATTGACGGTGGAGCATCCGTGAATCTAGTAGTCCTTAACGTTTTAGGAGAGGGAGCAGAAATTATTTCGCACGAGGAAATTGAAATAACTGGACTGACTACAACTCCAATTCGCACCCTCGGAACCACAATTCTTCGCATCCATGAAGCTCCTGCGTTTTTCTACGTGGTAAAGCATCTTGCGATAGTCGGATGGACTTGTAGGAAGCCCATTTTTAAAACAAGAGGAAGCAGAAATTTCATGTTACCATGGGACAGTGATATTAAGAAATAAACCCACCAGGCCTATTCGATTTTCAAATTACCAACAGGGCTCGGAAGTGCCAACCAAACATCGCATCGATGCCCTATCATCTCAACAGATTGCCATAAGAATAGCTAATCCAAGAATAAAAGAAGGCTATTTACCACGCGTAAAGACACACGAACGTATCTACATTGGAGAAGCCGCCGCCTGAATGACAGAGGAAAATGCCACGTTATGGCAACCAACACCAGCGAGGAAGCCCTGGATGTAGAAATAGAGCCACAAATCCTGGAACCTTACGACATTTTGAACACATCGGACGAAGATACTTGTTCGGAGGTACAACACCGCTCCAATTTCAAAACTAGAAAAGATAGGATACAAGGAATCTTCGAAACGCTAAATCTAAGCCACCTGAACAAAGAAGAACGGTGCAGCATCACCACATTGATAAAGGAATTTCCTGATCGATTTTATCTCCCCGGAGATAAATTAGGGAAGGCCTCCGATTTTAAACACTCATTGCATACAACCGATGAAATGCCGATCAACACGAGACGATATCGCTATCCTCCTGTACACCGAGATGAAATCAGAAAGCAAATTAATGGCTTATCATCCGAAAGCTTTATTACACCGTCGAAATCTCCGTATAATTCATCCTTGTGGATTGTACCCAAAAACCCAGATGCGAAAGGAAACAAACGTTGGCGTATGGTGATAGATTTCCGTGCGCTTAACGAGAAAACCATTTCCGATAAATATCCACTGCCTCAAATCACGGAAATATTAGATCGTCTCGGTGAAGCAAAATACTTCTCCGTTTTCGATCTCGCCAGTGGGTTTCACCAGATAGAAATGGATCCGAAAGACAGACAGAAAACAGCTTTTACTACCCCGAACGGACATTATGAATTTTCACGAATGCCGTTTCGTTTAAAAAATGCACCGTCTACTTTTCAACGCCTCATGGATCAGGTATTAACTAGACTTTAAGGAACTGACGTGTTCGTTTACCTGGATGATATCGTGGTCTACGCTTGATCGTTACACGAACACAATATTAAAGTCAGGAAATTACTCAACCGTCTGCGAGAACATGGCTTAACTCTCCAGACCAATAAATGCGAATTCTTAAGGAAAGAAGTTGCATACCTTGGACATATTATTTCAGGACAACGAGTAAAACCGCTTTTGTCATAAGGACGCGGTATGTCAAGGTCACTAAAATAGGTGAGGAATCCCCTATTGTAAATAATTACCATATTTTGAAATATCCTACATTATCAGAAAGTAAGTCGATGATTGAATATTCTGATGCGGATTTCTCTTCTGTTTCGGACAACATATATGGTTTGCAAACACAGTAACCTTTAGCTAACCATCGATTTCATGCTCTAACACAGTTCTCAACTCAATAGTACTCGCATTTGCTTGGAGAATGAATGACGGTTTAAAATTCAGACACGATAGGGTAGAGGCGGTCACGATCATGAATCTTAATGTTTCGAAGGCAAATTGTTATTCGTCCTTCCATATCCATTGTTACCGTTTCCGCAGTAAGACACTTAATGGTTCTGTAGCTGGTTCAAAAACGAGTAGGAACCGTCGCGATGGTGCTATGAGGTCATAAGGGCTAAACGCCTCAATCGTCTTAAATTTATCGTCTCCTGAAACGGGTACCACTTTATTCACATCATTCGTCAATCGTTTACGGTTTACTAAAAATCTTTTATTCGTAGTAAATCCAGCAATCGTGATTTTGGAAATAGGCACAGTATAACATTGACAGTTGTACATTCAATTTTGACATGAATTGAATTTTTAGACATCAATGATGACAATCATGAGATAAACGAGAGATACTAAGATATTAAACTCATTCTTCTCTGTCGATATTGTTGAATGAGGTTTGGGGCCAGGAACAATAGTCAATAAAGATACGTTGGTTAACCGTATATAATAAATGCTTTACTGGCTACATGAATCTAATTATACGTGTGCTCTACAACTTGTCTCGTGTACAGATCGTAACCGAGAGCCGTTCGCAAGGGCCCCACCTCGTGGAACATACAAGAATGTTCCACCTGCGCACGTGCACTTTGAACAGGTTTTCCAATAGATATTTATTTGTATAGTTTACGAGGCATTTGTATAGTTTACATCATAGTTTTTTTCCAAAAGTATCGATGTGCGTCACTTGAGGCATTTTATTTGATTTACAAATGCAAAAAATATTACACAAATTCCGGAATTGAATAACACTGTCCAACAAATTTCAACTTTTTCTGGTTATTTCGATTCCCACTATGCGATTCATAGACACATTTTTCAGCTTTGAACAATTATTGTGATGTTATTATAAAAGATATCGAATTGTTCTTTACGACAAAAGATTCTGTAGACTTTGCCGAATACAGTGATATCCAATGTTAATACATTATGATTGTTTAAAGATATTTAAAGAACGATTAAAGACGGAGAGACACCACTTTTGCACCCATTTTTGAGGATATTTTTCAATGTATATCTTCAATCTTCATCTTGAGAATCCACCCTTTTAAATTTCCAACGTCGACGTTTTTTTCGTCGTGCTGCTCTTCCACTAGCGCGGTCGTACGACGGGATACGACGGGATACGACGGAATACGACGGGATACGACGGGATACGACGGGATACGACGGGATACGACGGGATACGACAGGATACGACGCACAGTGGTCCCAAATCCCGAAAAAGCGGTCAAAACCTACAAAAATTAACTTCCTCCTAGGAGTTTGTAATTTTAGGGTTAGGTACAGTGACGATACGACCACCGAATGCCAGCAAGGAAAAAAGTAAAAAGTTTATTATACGGTTCAGTAGTCAGTTCAAAGGTAGCCTTCGTTCGATGAGCATTTATCGCGCGCATTAGTAGGAAATTGAACGCCCCTTCTAAAACGCATAACTTTCAAAATAGTGCATCAATTTCAATTCTACAAATTGGATGCTGTTCCTGGAAGTAAGTAGAATGTTTATCTGTTTCTGTATCTCCAAAATTGTTAGTCGTTACGTTACACGATGGCAATATTCTTTGGAGAACGTAGAAGGTAGAACTTGATGCGCGTATTGTAGAAACGTAGACATAAGTTAAAAGTTCCACGTCGTGCCATCCAAATTCCTTTTCCGACGTGTTGCCAATACATTTATCTTTCAAAATTTATAAAAACCAACTGCCGGTAGCTGCCTGTCTGCTCGTACGAGGGTAAACTTTCGGATCCATATATTTCAAGTATAAGGAAACTGCCGACAAAAAAAATGAAAAGTTTGTCTCCAGAAGTAGTAAAATTGTTGCTTTCGCCATTTGCACCTTATAAGGAAGGGTAAACGGTTACACGAGAAGATGGTTCCGAGGAAGGATCCGATATCGAAGATTATTCGGACGAATAAATATTATGTACATATTTTACAATTATACTAATTGTTGATATACAAAGTGCAATTTTGTTTGTCGTTTATACATTTTTATCTATCAACCACTCAAAACACATCTAATGTGTTGTCTAAATTTTAATCGGCCATTTTGTTTTTTCAAATTCTCAACTTCGTATTCGTAATCAGCTACCCCAAAGACCCCAAAAAGATCATTTTCCAAGCAGGCCCAACCATTTTTTAATGTACATGTCCGCCATATTGGATCCGCCATATTGTTTTTTGGAATTTCAACTTCATATTCGTAATCAACGACCCCAAAAACCCTTGAGTACGAATTTTTGAGTACATTAAAGTACGTTTAGAGGTTTTGGCCGCTTTTTCGGGATTTGGGACCACTGTGCGACGCTGCGAACGCCCGTTCTACGGAAAAATCCGCATTACTGTCCTTCGTTTATATTCACTTCACTGTCCAGTGCCTTCTCACTCCACTGGCGGCCGACGCGCGCCGCGCCGAAGGCGGCGATGATTGATCTCGGCTCGGGTATATCGGTGTAAACACCACACAGTGACTCGAATGAATCGAAATTTTCAACTTTCTTAATTTTCATTATTTTTTTAATGAAATTTCACTATCGTATTTCTGGCATTTTTCCGATTAATATAAGACCAAACACGATATAATTCCAATTGTATTTAGTGGTTAAATCGACGATTCAAGTTTCGGTCGCAAGGAAGGACAGCGCATGGGAAAGAAAGAGACACTCATTCTGTCCTTCTCTATGTTCGGCTTCTCCTTTGAATTTCATTCTGTCCTTCTCTATGTTCGGCTTCTCTTTTGAATATCAATCTGTCCTTCTCTATGTTCGGCTTCTCCTTTGAATTTCATTGTCCTTCTCTATGTTCGGCTTCTCCTTTGAATTTCATTGTTCTTCTCTATGTTCGGACTCTCCTTTGAAATAACAAAAATACGATCACAAACACCAACCTTACTGTCCACCATAAATACGGCTGTTGGGCAGTAACGCGGATTTTACTGTAGTGGTGAGTGCCGCTGGCGGCAACTCATGTCGGGCGAAGATATTTTGCTTTCTGGATCGAAAAAGACGTCGACGTTGAAAATTTGAAAGGGTGGTTCTCAAGATGAAAGTCTGCTCTATCGCGTGGTATAGTTCGATTTTCCGCTGGACCCTTATTTTTTTATATAAATTGAAAAATATCCTCAAAAATGGATGCAAAAGTGGTGTCTCTCCGTGTTTAATCGTTGTTTAAACATGTTTAAACAATCATAATGTATTAACATTGGATATCACTGTATTCGGGAAAGTCTACAGAATCTTTGGCCGTAAAGACCAATTCAATATCTTTTATAATAACATCACAATATTTGTTCAAAGTTGAAAAATATGTATTTTTTAAAAACTCAATTTTCTCAAAAACCCTACATATAGGAGAAAAATTAAGGACAGATTCGGAATCAGCGCGAAAAACTCTATAAGAATCCCATAGTGGGAATCGAAATCATTTTTGGCTGTTGGACAGTGTAATTCAAACATAATCTTTGGTATGAAATTACTTTGCATTAATTCTTATTCTTAAATATTGCATTCAATTCTTTAGCCACCAAGAAGGTGCAATGTAGTGGAAGACAAATTTTCTTGCCCAGTCGAAGTTCTTTGAACTTTTCTTTGAACTTCTTCATTTTCTGGCTTCTTGTGGAAAAAGTTCACATTAAATGGATGAACATTTCAAAAGTTATTTTGCCGTAATCTTTTCTTTATGATCGTTAAAGACGATTCACCTTTTTCTCTCGATCCTATTGTAGTCTCTTGTCCATCTTTTAGTTTTTTAACGCTTTCACTAGCGTGGACGGAATATCGCTCACGACACCGAAAAAACAATGCTACCTCAACTACAACAACGATACCTCGTCACCATGCTGTCGAATATACGATGCTATGGACCAGATATCTCGTCACCACGATTTCATCTTACAATACTACGGACGAGATATCTCGTGTATCATTATTACTCGTATGAAGTGTTTTCTGTGTAAGTTTGACACAAGTAATTGATTCTTAAGACATGTCATCGTTGGTGGAAATTACTTAAAGTTGATAAATATTAACATATATTAATTATATAAACATATATATTAATTATATAAACATATTTGACAGAATTAAAGTTTGTATTTTTTATTCTGCATGGAATGCTTGAAAGCATGGTGAAATGAATATGACGGAACAATTTTTACGGAACAAATTGCACATTTTATTGTTGGATGAGATTTTTTTCTGTGGGTTGTATTTTTGTATATTTAATCTTCTACATCGATTATGATTATCCCTCTGGATTCCATAAAAAATAAACAATAAAAGCTCTAATTGTGTAAAATATGGTGTTCTATATATTTATCATCTTTAAGCACCGTCCAATTACGATGACATATCTTAAGGACTGCGTCTCCTAGACAGGCGTCACTCGCGCGTGACTGCACACAGTCACCATAGAACACTCACACGCCGCTAGACCACGTATACGTACGCGAGGATTGCAAGGATCCGGGATTCCACTCCTGATTTCTTAATAATGCAACGACGGGATTTCTTAGTAGTCAAAATCGCTAGATAAAAGATCAATCTAGGGGGCTATTTGCCTCAAAAGTCCTACTTTTATGTTTACGACGCGTAATTCTCATTATTCTGCAGCATGTCGCGGAGCCGCGAGTAGCAATGGAGAGGCGACGGTGCTGCCGCCTATCGTGGCTGTCGATATGCTACCGAATAATGAGAATTACGCGTCGTAAATGTAAAAGTAGGACTTTTGTGGCAAATAGCCCCCTAGATTGATGTTTTATCCAACGATTTTGACTACTAAGAAACCCCATCTTTGCATTATTTAGAAATCAGGAGTGGAATCCCGAACCCAAGCAATCCTCGCGTACGTATACGTGGTCTAGCGGCGTGTGAGTGTACTGTGATGACTGTGTGCAGTCTCGCGCGAGTGTCGTCGGTCTAAGAGACGCAGTCCTTAAAGATCGAATACTTGAGTCAAATTTTCAAATAAAATATCGTCCATAGCATCGTTTCTTCGACATCGTGGAAGCGAGATATCTCGTTCATTGCAGTGAAAGGGGTAATCAATCTGGACAAGGAATGATAACTATTGTAGTTTCTCGCGATTGTATTTATTCTTTTCTAAGTAAAATACTAACTATACCGGGTGGAACATTTAAATGGGAACACCTAAATATCTCGGTTATTATTAGTCGTACAAAAAATCTCCACAAATTAAAGTTGTACTGTTTCAAGGGGCGAATTTGATGAAGGTAAAAAATTTTTCTCAAGGTCATTTTTTTCCAAGATTTCAAGGTCATCGAGATTTTTTTTAATGGAATCATATATTTCTTTGTTCATATTCTTCTAGAGAATAAAATGACAAATTCAACAACCTATCATACATTTATAATGTATGATTCGGTTCATCTGCTCTCAAGATGTTTACATTAATATGTTCTAGCCTTTTGGAACAGATACTGTCTCATGAATTCATACCGAAACCAATGTTTATTATTATACGCGTCATTGACAGCGATAACCGATGTACCGTAGATTATTCGAGTAAATATCTTATTCCTTCTTCGGTAATCCTAGTCGAAACTTCGAAGCGATTACAATGCGTTATACCGTACAAGAGAAAATTGATATGGTTTTCATTTATGGTGAAAGCCAGCAATACCTTAGACAAGCAGTTCGTTTATACAGTGTTTATAGTTCATTTCCAGCCCGTATTCGTCCCTCAGTCCATGCATTTTCTGTTATTATAAAACAGTTTAAGCAAACCGGTAACGTGAACGCTAAGAGACGACAGACGAAGGACCGTAATGCACGAAGAAAATGCCATTTACATCGCAGCTGGAGTATCCCAAGATCCGCACACAAGTATTAGACAATTGGAGCGAGAAAGTGGAATCGGTAGAAGAAGTATTCTGGGAATACTTCATCGAGACAAATTCCACCCATATCGCGTAAACTTACTCCAGCAGCTTTATGAGACCGACTATCTTAATCGTATGCGATTTTGTCAGTGGGCACTGCATCAATTAGAAATTTATAATGCTTTTTTTTGCTAAAGTTTTATTCACGGATGAGGCATCATTCACAAACGACGGGCAAATAAATCTACATAATATGCACTATTGGTCGCTTGAGAACCCAACATGGGTAAGAAAAGTGGAAAGGCAAAGAGCGTGGTCTGTTAACGTGTGATGTGGTGCTAGGATTACTGAAGAAGGAATAAGATATTTACTCGAATGATCTACGGTACATCGGTTATCGCTGGCAATGACGCGTATAATACTAAACATAGGTTTCGGTATGAATTCATGAGCCAGTATCTGTTTCACAACGCTAGGACATATTAATGTAAACATCTTGAGATCAGATGAGCCGAATCATACATTATATGATAGGTTGTTGAATTTGTCATTTTATTTGCTATAAGAATATGAACAAAAAAATATATGATTCCATTTAAAAAAAATATCGATGACCTTGAAATCTTGTATAAAAATGACCTTGAGAAAAAATTTCTTGAGATCAGATGAGCCGAATCATACATTATAAATGTATGATAGGTTGTTGAATTTGTCATTTTATTCTCTATAAGAATATGAACAAAAAAATATATGATTCCATTTAAAAATAATATCGATGACCTTGAAATCTTGTAAAAAATGACCTTGAGAAAAAAATTTTACCATCATCAAATTCGCCCCTTGAAACAGTACAACTTTATTTTGTGGAGATTTTTTGTACGACTAATAATAACCGAGATATTTAGGTGTTCCCATTTAAATGCCCCACCCGGTATAATACTTTTTAAAACCGAGTCATAAGAAGAATTTATTTTTGCGTTATTCAAAGGGGAAATGTGAAACTGTAAATGTTGTCGTGCACGTCAAACATAAGATCGAAGTACGCGAATTTTCAAACGTTGAATAACACTTTGTAAACAAACAACGAGAATAGAATAAATTCAATAAATAAAAATTGATATGGAATATTAGAAAACACTTTAAAAACTGCAAAATCACATTTCGTTAAGAATTAGTACGAATGTAATGTAAAATAAGCCATACGTTTTTTGGCCAAAAATGTTGTACTTCTTTAAAAGAGATAACAGCTAAGGTCACTTGAAATAATTTTTTTCTTTGCGAAAATGTTCTCCATGGCTTTGAACAAGGAGATATTAACAAAGAAAAGAACACGGACCAATCACAGCACGACTACAGAGGACTGGCTCGGCGACAGATTCCGCGGAGCGTAGCGTTGGTATTGGCTGAACCGGAATCTGGCCATTGTAGTTGCGCTCTAATTAGTCCGGGTTTTTTCGATCATAACTCCGTAACAAAGCTGCGGAGAACATTTTGATAAACGAAAAAGTTCCCGACTAGAATTTCAGTTAGGCAGACCTATA
>CM052200.1:351859-376046 GCA_028455805.1 Lasioglossum figueresi
AGTTGAAAAATGTGGTTTTTTTCAATGCCATGTTTCTCAAAAACTGTACGTGTAGAAGAAAAATTAAGGCCAGATTCGGAATCAGCGCAAAAAACTCTATAAGGTACACCCAACAGTTATAGCGAAACATAAAAAAAGTTGTTGGACAGTGTTATCTTGACCTGTTTTTATTGGTGGACAAATGTAATTGTAGCAACAAATTTATATAATGGCGTCGACCACGGCAATATTTTGGTACGAATTCGTATCATATGTGTTTTGGACGATGATATTGTTAAAAAAGTAGCTTGAAAACTTATATTCTAGAGAGATAAATTTAAATGATAAATTCTGTGAAAGACCATTTATTCTTGTCAATGACGAACGCCTTCGCGCACTGCTGCAAACTGATACTTTTGGAACCATATTCTTCTTCGTTGAAAAACTGACAGACGTTGCGGGATCTTTGCCAACTATATTACAAATATTGAAATGAAACTTTTTCCTTAGCCTCAGTCGAGTTATTTTTCAAAATCTATGCCTCGCAAAATAATCTGATAAAAATTAGATTATACAAATTGATGAAGTTTTGGTAGAAATAATGAGCTGAAATTGAACAAATCCGAACCAATAACATCGTGTCTATCAGTGTTACTTTCTAATAAATATCTAGCCAATCTTTTTCGTTATCCTAATTGATTTCCGAATTAATTTATTTCAGAATGCATTGAAAATTAATCTATTTTGTTACATTGAATTTTTTAGTAGTTTAATCTTCATATTATGATAATCTTTTAAAAATAATAATATTCGTTCATTCGTTATTCAATTAGTCGTCTTAATATTTTAGTTAGGTCTATGAACTCAACAAAAAACATCGTTATTCTTTTATAGTCATTTAACTTCCTTGAAATTCCTTAGTACCTAAATTCTCGATGAACTTGTAGAAAAAGTTCTCCCTCCGATTGTAGACTTGTTCTCCTCCGATTCAATGACCTTGAAATATGTTGTCAAGATCGCCATTCTGACCTACATTTCCCTTTAAAGTTATTGTCGGTCGGCATTAGTTTCCGAGATAATTGCAAAAAATTTTAATTGTAAAAGTATGGATTAGGTTTGGGTTTGGTCTGGATTAGGTCACCAAACCTAGGGAAATGTTATTCAGAATAGTGACCATGACAATACATATATTTTAAGATCTTTGAAAGCGGAGAGAAGAGGTAGCACATTGACCCCATGGATTTACAAGTAAAGTTGTTTTGCGAATATCTGGTAAACTAAACCCGATCGACAAAAACTTTAAGAAAAGTTTTGTTCTGAACGATGACTAACCTAATGACCTAACCTAACCTTGACAACACATATAAAGCTCATTGAAATCTGAGGAGAGGACCCTTTTCTACATGTTCACCAAATACACTTTCTGCTCGAACTAATTTTGTATGTTAGAGCGACAACCTTATAGTAAGCAAAACTGTCGTATGTTTTAATAAAAATATGAACAACAAATTAAGTTCTTACTCGTTCAGTGACGGAAGAGATAATATTTTTCATACTTTACAATTAGCCCTAAAAGAATAATAATCTCATACATTAGTTACGTTACGATACTATACTTCAGAAGTGTAAATCTCATAAATTAGATTTGACACTTTATTCCATACATTAACGTCAAGAACCATGACTGATCTTGCAATCGATCAATTTTTGCTGAAATTTTGCACGCGATGTACCGATAAGGGACATCACTCAAATGTAACACATTCATTTTGCATGAAAATGTACGATATGGTTTGCGGAAAAATATTTTTAATCTTTAAATAAAAAGAGGGAATCTAACAAATGTTGACATTCATAGCTAATCAGCTTCTGACATCAACCATGAAGACCTCCGACTTTTTCTAATCTCCATACGTTATAGTGGTCCGGGGGATCCTGATCGCGCATATTTGACACGTATTTTTTCCCCTGAATGATCCATATTTAAGGGGTGAATATAGCCCTCACAGTCGCGGGCAGAGAACCTATTTTCTGAGCATCTCGGGATCTAGAGGGTGCAGCACAATAAAGACTGTTTTCATAATTTCTATTTTCAATTGAGCAATTAATTCTACTAGAAAATTTTCTATATAGGTGTTTGTTTAAACAGCATTCCAGAAATTTTGTTGCAATTCTTCTTATTAGTTGTTTATCCATTTTTATAAAAACCTATGTTTGTAATCTATAGACCAAAATAAATTGTATCTTTGAAATTTGTTGGTTTTTGACTATTTGTATTTGCATAAAAAAAATTAAATTAATTTTATGCTTGTGCTTTTTTAAAGTTGGAACACTACGTGATATTTTGGAATCTATGTATAAGTCGTCTGGAATAATATTTTTGCCATATTTTATCACGTAGAGGTGATATACTGCATTTGTACCTGTACGCTTCTCGTGAGATAGGGCCTTACTTCCTTTTTATCAAATACTGTAAGAAGATTCAAAACGCTGTGCTAAAAGGCAAGTCAAGTAAATGACACCCGCATTTCTCAGTGCGTCAAAACCGAGCGCTTGGGAATTAGCTTCCGCGAATCACACGATACAAATACAAGTGTATCCCACTCAAATTTACTTTTGAATATATTATACTTTTTATTATAAGACATATGAGTCTTTAATCTCATTCTCCACATCCATTCAGAACTCCAGTAACTAGCAACTCTCCTACTTCGAGTAACCTTTACCGCTCGAGGTTTATCAAGAATTCTTTTACCTAGATAGTCCAATGGACGCACGTATCGGACCTATGTACGTCCCAGGGACGTACGAATAATGTCCGTATGTCCGAAATATGTCCGAGATACGTGCCAGTAAAGTCCGACAGAGGTCCCAGTTAGAAAGTGAAACGTACATAGGACGTCCCGTTCGGACATATCTGGGACATACCTGGAACGTATGGCTGGACATATTCAGGACGTTTAAAAGGACATTTACAAAATGTTTATAGAACATTAAAATATAATTTTAATTTTAATAGAATAAAAATTTCATTTATTATAAATACATACAACACTAATATATACAATAATTCATAATATTTATTCGTATAATTATAAAATATAAATTATTAATTTTATTATTAAAAATGTTGGCTGCATCTGAAAAGTTTCTTGGTGAGAAACACTGTCCAATAAACGGGAAGATTTTGGCATGAATATATTAGGTTGAAGGGGGAAAGCTATTTCGTATTTTAAATAAGCAGGTAATTTTGCTTGTAAATGAAAAACACATGTTAACTAGCAAATCATTGGAAAACAGGAATTGACACGTTGACAAATGATGGAAATTATATGATTGAATAATATTAAACATGTATTTTCATAAATTGATACAAATGTTTTCTTTAACGCTAAACCTACAGAGCCTCAAAAGTAACTGGTACATGTTCATTTATAAAAATGACAAGATTGATTTTATTTAGACTTTCTGCGGCTCCTATTGTAATACGTGCACTGCTAAAAATATCTATACAGTCGTTTCTTACGAAATCAGTTTTATTACTTTTTGTTGGAAATCGCCCACATAGATGTGCGATCGTGTTCGATGCATCGAGCAGGCCCAACGCCACTTGGGATGTTCGGGGGCTAACGGCCGGTAGAGGGTGATGTTGTAGTGTGTATATGTATGATTGAGAGTCTAATCTTAGTTGTACTGCGGGTAGGCAAGCTTTACTGTATCGGCATCTGTATAATAACGATCCACATCTGTATAATAACGATCCACGTCTGTATAATAACGATCCACATCTGTCTAATACCGATCCACATCTGTATAATAACGATCCACATCAAAATGTATGTATATTATTCATAATAAATTGAATACTTTTCTAATTGTAAAATAAAAAACCTGGAACCAGTCATTTTAATCGGTGTTGGTAGGTTTAGCGTTAAAATACAATAGAATTTTCCCTCCAACCTAATTATAATTTTGTATTTTCCTTTCGCCAGTAATATTTCAGTGACTGAAAGTAAATATAAAACAAAATCTTACCTGAAATGGCAGCGACAAGTTTCACCAACACAATAGCGAGTCATTGGAAAACAGGAATAGACAGGTTATCTGAAAAATGGCAACATATTATCACAAATAATGGAAATTGTATCACTGAATAATATTAAACATGTATTTTCATAATTTGATACAAATGTTTTCCTTAACGCTAAACCTACAGAGCCTCAAAAGTAACTGGTACATGTTCGCTTATAAAAATGACAAGATTGATTTTATTTAGACTTTGTGCGGCTCCTATTGTAATACTAAAACACTAAGTGCACTACTAAAAAGAACTATACAGTCGTTTTTTATGAAAACAGTTTTATTACTTTTCTAATTATGAAATGAAAAACCAGGAACCAGTCATTTTAACCGGTGTTGGTAGGTTTAGTGTTAAAATACTTTAGAATTTTCCCTCCGACCTATTTATAATTTTGTATTTTTCTTTCGCCAGTAATGTTTCGATGACTGAAAATAAATATAAAATGGAATCTTACCTAAAATGGCAGTGACAAGTTTCAAGTTACAAATAATGGAAATTATATCATTGAATAATAATAAACATGTATTTTTATAAATTGATTCATATGTTTTCATTTAAATACGATAGAATTTTCCCTCTAACCTAATAATATTTTTGTATTTTCCTTTTGCAAGTAATGTTTCAATGACTGAAAATAAATATAAAATAAAAACTTACCTGAAATGGCTGTGACAAGTTTCACCAACACAATCGTGACAAGTGGCTGAAGTTATCGAATCACTCACACACGCTTTTTATTAATTCGAATACTGTACTAATGTACGAACACGTGCACGAGGATATGCTAAACTATCCTCACTTTTGTAGTCAGTGGGGTATTTGGCCGAAAAAGAGGAATAACATATCGTAGCATTATTTATGGGTTCGGGGTCATAAAAGAGTAGGTCGTTGGATTTTTCTTGACGCCAGCTATAACATTGTGAGATGAAAAATGTATTTTAACATTTAAAAAATAAAAATGATTTTCATTTTCTGTTGAAAAAAATTTTTTCTCGAAATTTTAAATATAGAATTTTGTACATCTTTATGTACTGTTCAACGTTTATTCGAAACATTTTGTCCTCAGATTATTCGAACTCTTGAAAAGTAGTGATAAAGGAATACTTTCAGTACGATGCGACGGTCGAGTAAACTCTGAACTCTGACTCTGTTCACTGTCACGTAAGCTTATTTTTACGGTCCGCGATATGTATATAAATAAATATATAATACTTATAAATACGTATTGTATAGATGTATATATATATAAAAGTATGCACATAAAAATATTAATAATATTTTATTAATACTAATAATAAATATATATATTTTGTAATATATAACTGTGTCCTATGCATGAGAAGTGAGCATCTTGGTACGTACGAAAGTCTTGAGCACGGTTATGAAACTTAAAGAATAGACGTACTTGGAAAGTCCGAAATTCAAGTCCCACGGAAGTCCGTGAGATGAGCGAAGAGTGCCACCGATACGATGATCGGAAGTTATAATAAACGTATTAATAGATTAGTTGTTAGAAGTGTATATAGTTAGAATAAACAGTACGTTAAGTTAAAAACAACGTGTATGTTTATTCGGAACCCACGCCCAACATATGGTAGCAGAGGTCCGTGGTTTGTAACGGCAAGTTCAAGAAAGTGAGGTTAGAAAAGGCACGTGGTAACAAGAAAAGAAAAAGGCATTCACGATGGCAGAAGGAAGCGTTTCAAGCCGACGAATAGAGCAATTGACAGATAAAAACTATCACGTGTGAGCTTTGAAGATACGAGCAGTATTAAAAGCGAAAAAATTATACAGGGAAATAATAGAAAGTGAGGAACCGCCAAAACTCGAAGGTCAGAACCCGGAGGAAGGGAGAAGGCGACAAATTTGGGAAACAAAGAACGATGAGGCCTTCGGGATAATAATTACTACGTTGTCCGATCAGCAAGCGGGACAATTCCTAGTGGAAGAAAACGCAAAAAAGGTATGGAACGAATTAAAGAGAATACACGAGGGAGACATAGAAAATAGACGGATAGATACAGGGCTCGAATTAAAAAATATAAAAATGAACTATCACGAGTCAGTTACAGAGTACATCGCAAGAGCGAGAAACATCGCCTCCCGAAGTGCATCTCTAGGTTATGTTATAGAAGAGCGTGAGATATGTTACCACGTGGTTAGAGGAATTCACCCAAGGTTAGAAAAAACAGCTGCGGTGCTAAGAACACAAAGAGGAATAAGCTTAGACGAGGTGAAACAATCCCTAGAAGAAGAAGAAACCAGGCAGAACATTCATATGAGACAAGAACAGCCCAGTGGCAATAATGAAAGTGCATATAAAGCAACACGACAATTCGTAAAGCAATCGAACGTTGGTGGATGTTTCAACTGCGGAAGAACAAACCATAAAGCTACAGATGGTTTACTTTAAGAAAGATACATGGCCAAATGAAAGAGGTCGAGGAAAAACATACAGACCATGGGGCAGAGGAAACCACAGAGGAAACCATAGAGGAAACTGCAGAAGCGGCAGAGGAGAAACCAGCTGCCTGGTAACAGAATCTCAAGAAGAATATAGTCTTCTAATAGGAGAACACTGGAAGACAGAGGGACGAAGGAATGGTGAAGAAGAGGAACAGCAATGGATTCTCGACTCAGGTTCTACGTCGCATATGACTTCCACCGAAGAAAACATGGAGGCAGATATATTTACAAAAGCGTTGACGGATGTAAAACTAAGAAGGAACATAGAGCGATTGAGCTTATACGATGCCAGAGCGTCGAGTCCCAGAGGAGGATATGATAGGAGCGAGGTTCGCTCCTGAAGGGACTTTCTCGAAACGCGCTGTGTGAACGACGCACGCGCGGTGAGTGTCGTACGTGAGATGAGCGAAGAGTGCCACCGATACGATGATCGGAAGTTATAATAAACGTATTAATAGATTAGTTGTTAGAAGTGTATATAGTTGGAATAAACAGTAGGTTAAGTTAAAAACAACGTGTATGTTTATTCGGAACCCACGCCCAACACTTAGGACATAAAAAAACGGACGTCCTATGGACGTCCGAAATTTAAGCCCTTTGGACCAAGGGACGTGCGCAACGGACATCGAACGTATGGGCGTAAATTGGACAAAAAAGTGCTATCTGGGTAAAGAGTTACGAGAGCCGACCTTCCTAATATCTTACCCTTACCGAAATCCTGTGACACCCGGTGGTGAAAGAGACACCGGCTAGATCACGATTTCCTATCTAGTGACAACCCGGTGGTGAAACAGACATCGGCTAGTCCACGACAACCCTTTCCTATCTAGTGGCGACCCGGTGGTGAAACAAGCACCGGCTAGTCCACGACTACCCCTTTCTTCCTTATCTAGTGGCGACCCGGTGGTGAAACAGACATCGGCTAGTCCACGACAACCTATCCTGTGACACCTGGTGATGAAACAGGCACCGGCTAGTTCACGACAAATCCCGTTCACAAGAACAAACTTCGACCACGTCTTATTCGCCAGCTCTCGGCTTGTAACACAGTGGAAACTTCTTTTAGCGCACCGCGTATACAATTTCTGGGTACCGAATGAGTTTCATCCATCAAAATCCGAGGCAAAACATTATTCCGGTAAACTCGGGGAGGGAGATCCGAGTTTAGCCGAGCGAGCGAAAAACAGCGGTTCTATGCGCACAGTATTGGTCTGAGCTACTCTTTTACTGGCATAATCATATAAATTTTTGCCTTTTTCCTATGCCATTCGGTAGATTTGGAGGATCAATGGTTCAAAAGTTATAAGTGTTTAAAGTTGAGTAAATTTACAGTGTTTGTGACAGATTAGCGCCACCATGTTGTGTGTAGTGACGGTCGCACAACGCTTACCGAGTGGAGCCGCTAGGTGGCAGTACAAGCACGTAATGCCTTTGTTGGTTGGTACGGTCAAATGGTGGGGGGCGGAGAGGGCCGTCTTCAGAATCCACGCGATCAACATCAGCGTGTGCTTGTGGTGCCACCTAGCGGCTTCGCTCGGTAAGCACCGCGCGACTGTCATTACACACAACATGGCGGCACTAACCTGTCAAAAACACTGTACATCGATCAACTTTAAGCACTTATAACTTTTGAACTATTGATTCTCCAGGATCGAAACTTGGATTTTTCGCATCTTCTCGTTCAAATCGACTGGATAACATAATAAAAAGGCATACATTTATAGGAGAAATGCGAAAATTTCAGATTACGCAAGGAAAAGTTTAACCCATGGTCTCTTTTGTTTTAGAAAGCTCTGTTAAAGTGTTTGCCCTTAATCGTGACCAAAAAATAACCGGAACATTTTTATAAAAAGTTGTGTATTTACTTCTTTATGTCTAAATTTTGATAAAAAGCGTATTAAAAATCCCGACCTTATCCAGAAGGAAACAAAATTTTATTGCCGCATGTAGAATAGCCACATAGTGACAAAAGCCTGTACTAAAAGGGGGCTAGCTTTTCAGAAGATAGTTCCGATGCCTTTTAGGTCCATCTAGTACTTTTGAACGGGGAAGTATGCATTTAAATTTTCAATAAATGCTTGATTTGCTCAGAAATGTGTTTGGTTTTGGTTTTTGCAGGTTCGGTGACAGGTATTCCCGGCGTTCCTGAAAACATAACTGTGATGTTCCTGAATCCGACATCTGTCCGCGTTTCCTGGAGCACAAGTCAAGTTGAACAAGTCGAGAAGTACGATGTCACATACAAGCCAACAGACGCCAGGTGCGTTGCCCTGATTTCAATACTTTTACATTCTCCCTCTACAGGGTGTCCCAAAATTCCCTCAACATCTGGAAATGGAAGGTTCCTGAGATGATTTCAAGCGACATTTCCCTTTACGAAATTGTGCTCTTCCAGCGTACAATGTATTCTATGAAGGCCGATCGTTTGAAACAAATGAAATCGTTGACATGGAGATATTGATTTTTCGAGAATCATATGATTCCCGAAAACATCGATTCTTGACCAACGAACGATGTCATGGTCGAGATATCTCGCGTATCCTTTCTCTCGTGCAGTGTTTCTTCGGAGTAGAAATCGGAGAGGAAATAGTACATCGATCGATTTTCAATTACAAGTTTTTATGAATATCTCGTAAACTAAAGCCGACTGTCAAAAAGTCTAACGGTAAATGTTCTTCAGAATCATGGTCTTGACAACATATGAAAAGCTCGTCGAAATCGGAGAGGATTCACATAATCTTAAACTCTTGTTCGTTGTGCCACCGCGGCGTGTCACCAACGCTTGGTTGCCGGCTCGCCGCGCTGAACGTGCCAATACGCGTCTAGGTCGCGCTGTGATTGGTCCGTGTTTTTCGTTAATAACTCCTTAACGGAGCCTCGGACGCCATTTTCGTAAAGGAAAATGTCGCTTGAAATGATCTCAGGAACCTCCCATTCCCGGATGTTGAGGGAATTTTGAGACACCCTGTAGACAGGGTGAAAATTATAAAGCGTTACAGACGAATATCTCCAAAAATATTGATTATAGGCATAAATGTTTCAGATGAAAGTTGTTCAGTACCGAGGGGACAATCAAGTAGCGTGACTTATTTTTCCCGGTGGACACTCCAAGGTAAGGTAAAGATCAACTGTCTTTTTTTAAATGGATTCTCCCATTTTTTATACCATAAATCGAGATAATATCAAATTCTGAGTATAGAAGTGCTGACCTTCATATGTCCTAAACCTAATATTTAACGAGATATTATCCAAAGAAGAAAGAAACTTATTTCAATAATATCTCGTTAACTATTAGATTTAGGTCATATGGAGGCCAATTCATTTTTACTCAGAATTCGATAGTCTATCGATTCATGATACAGAAAGTAGGTCTTTCCATTTAAATAAATCAAGATGACCTTGAAATCTTCTCTATGCCTCCACCTACGCGGAAAATGTTTGTATCACAATATGCCCCCCTCTATACCGTGTATGTTTTATATACAGGGTTGGGCAATAACTATTGAATATTGCCGTTATTTGTAATAATATGAAAAAATGTTGTATACAAAACATACAAGGTATAGAGGGGGACATATCGAGACACAAACATTTTCTTCGTGAGTGGAGGCATAGAGAAGATTTCAAGGTCACCTTGATGTTTTTAAATGGAAAAACTTACGTTTTGTATCATGAATCGATAGGCTATCGAATTCTGAGTAAAAATGTATTGACCATGGATGTCCTAAATCTAATAGTTAACGAGATATTATCGAAATAAGTTTCTTTCTCCTTTGGATAATATCTCGTTAATTATTAGGCTTAGGACATATGAAGGTTAACACTTTCATACTCAGAATTCGATACTCTATCGATGTATGGTATAAGAAATAGGATATTCAATTTAAAAAAATAAAGTTGATCTTCACCTCACCTTGGAGTGTTCACCGGGAAAAATAAAAGTCCCACCACATGACGGCCCCCTCGGTACTGAACAACTTTCATCTGAAACTTTTTTGCCGATAATCAATATTTTTGAAGATATTCGTCTGTAACGCTTTATAATTCTCACCCTGTATACACATATATATTGTATATATGTGACGAATCTGTTGAAAATCACGTGTATATTCATTGCCTAGATCACTATATAAGGGTACCAGAAGTAAAACCGCGAAAAGTTATTTCTTTACTTCTCAGAAATTGAGATTTAAGAAACACGCGACAATAGTTATCGGTACTATAGAAATTACTTTTGTGATTTGGGAAATTTTTGAAAATGACATTCATGATAACGATATCATGTTATTTTCCAATCCATTTGATTAACAACTTGACCTCACCATACATGGTGTCCCAAAAATGTCGGTGAACCTTGCAACGTGGGGTTCCTTAGGCTATTTTAAATAAGTTTTACGTTTACGAAAATGTCTTCTGCCGTTTCGTTGAAGAGTTATTAACGAAGACCACGGACCAATCAGAGCGCTACTACCGGAATCCGGTGACTATAGCTGCGCTCGGGTTGGTCCGTGTTTTTCATTACTAACTCCTTAACAAAGCCGATGCGAAAATTTTCGTCACGGAAAAAATTACTTCAAATGACCTAAGGAAACACCCTTTTCGAGGTTCTCCGACATTTTTGGGACATCCTGTATAATGTTATGTAATATAATGGACACCCTGTATAATGTTATAATGTAATATAATGGACACTCTCGTAATAGCTGTTATAATTTCCCAAATCTTAAAAATCCAAGCACCAAACCCTAGTACTAACATTTACAATAAACACTACTTTAGTTTACAATTATTATTATTATTCTCTTACACAAGGAAACATATTGAAATTTGAATCGTGAACCGTGAAAACGTAAAAGACACAATCCTAATCTGTCCTAGTAGCATTGTATTCGATAGTGGCATTTTTGTAACGTTTAGTTTGAACAATGTGATTTTCTGTTTACACTAATATACTGATCTTATGAAACACTGCTTTCAAACAATATTCGTTGCAGATGTTTCATCACAAAACTACATGTATCATCACAAAATAACGATAGGTGAGTAATTTAACGTGATGTTAACACGATGTTCCATATATATATTTTTTAAACACAGCGTGCAAGTACAAGTTTGAAATTGATAATGAAATTCATTACTTTAATGCCGTAAATGTAGTCTAATATTACGCAACATTGCTAATGAACTCCATCATCGAGTAACTATAGTTAAATGCACGATTTTGAATGCAACAGAGGAACGAAAATACAGTAAATCCTTGATCTAAGAGAACAAAAGCCGTAGGATCTAGGAAAATTGTCTATCCCCTCCACTGCGGGGCGTACCCCGTGAGGGGCTGTGAAACCGAGCTGTCTCGGTCTCCGAGCAGCGTAAAGTGTAAACATGTCGCGTAACCCGATACGAGGTCGGGTATATCGGTGTGAACTGCTGCTAATCCAATTACAAACCTGCTTTATTTTTAATTATTTTTTAATGGGACTTTCACGAATTTATTTGTGCCATTTTTGTGATTAAAATGACACTTAACGCGATATTATTCGAATTGTGTGTAGTGGTTTAATTGATAATATGTAGTAAGTATAGGACGTAGAAGAGGATAGCCAGCGAAAAAGAAAGAGAAATAGCGAACACGACAAAAATGGCAAAAATTAAGAACTTATTGTTAGACTGCGGATGGTTACTCAATTTTTTATTTTTGTATTCAAATTTTGAGAAAGTTGAAACAAATAAATCTGATTTTCCGTAGCAGTAGCCTTTATAGATATGAAATAAATAAAAATCGTACTAAATTCTGTAGAATTTTTTGAAAATTTTCAGAAGCCATAAATGCATAGAGATCCGCAATCTACTTATTGTATTGTTTATTTTCACAATTTTCTTCTTATACAACCTTTCTCAAGTTGTTTATCACCTTTTTCTGATTAAAATGAGTTGTTTAAAAACCTCCGACGGACTGTAGCTCCTTTAATTTACAGAATTCTAGTCTAATTCTTTCACAACATATTTTCTAAATGTCAACCTATTTATGTAAACAAGAAATATTTTTTTAAACTTGTTTGACGAGAAGCTCCCTTCAAAATCGTGTTCAACTGACGATCTGAGAAATGTAAACAGAAGACAGCGTAAGCTTTTGAGACGTGTTGGAAGTCTTGCGCTTTCGGCCGCGTGGTACGTGTTTATACGTGCTGTCCTTTCCTACGTTCGGCACGGTCCACAAGATCACAAAGAAATAGTAGAACTACACGATCTAAGAGATACCACGGACCCAAGCGTTTCTCTTAGACTAAGGATTTACTGTATACGTATTCCGATCAACATAGTGGCTGTGTTTTCGAACAGTCACAAGTAATTAGAAAACGGCATATTGCTATTAGAATTAAAGAAGAATATGCGAACGAGTCAAAATCCTATGCAACTTACATTTAACAACATTATTTTTAATGCAAAATTTAGATTTAGAATATAAAATATGTGTACAGGCTGGGCCGTGATTTATATCATAAATAAATCAAAGGCGTAGAGGAACATTTTTTTACAAGAAATCACATCTTCGAAAAAATAGAATTTGAAATTTCGTCGAATAGTACAATTTATACGATATCAATGTTATTCATTATATTTATGTACATACTACTACATACATATGTACGTTCTATCAATTTTGGCATTAACACGGACGTTATTGATTTTGTTCGAATAATTTGGATTCAACGAAATTATAAGGAATATTAGCACTAACTACCGCATTAGTTATACCTTGATGGGTTGTTTTGACAAAAACTTTGTACATAAAAATTAATTTTTGTGCATCAATTCAATTGTGGTAGAACCTGCAAAAGGTGCATTAAGATTAAAAAAGCACTGATTCTAATGAATTTAAAGATATTATCAATTTCCCGGTTCTTTTTGGGTAAACTGTAATTTTGATGTGTGCTGGTCTGACAACCAACGTGTTAAACATAATTTTGTATAAGCTTCTTTCGGACTTTCACTTTTATCTTATCATGTATCACTTGCCAAATCGCTCAATATCTCTCTTTCTTCCTCCTTCGCAATCTCTATCCACTTTACCTCGTATTGTACCAACTGGGATTAGCGAAACGGTTGTAAAGAGATCGATGAAAATTACGACAGATTACAGACTATCAATACAGTGCTATGCTGTTACGAGTATAGTCGATCATAAATAATACAGAGATTTTTTATCTAGATACACACAGACTCTTTATCTAGATACGCACAGAGGCACGTGCATTCGATGAATTTTCATATTCAATCTCTTGAGAATATAATTTTGAACAAACAAACTTTCTACTTTAATTTATACTTACCATTAAATATGACTTTTTTTACTGCATTATATTATCAGTTACGGTCCACCTTGCATTACACTTTTTATACATGTAATAAAATAACCATATGAACCCTACCGAAGTTTTACTAACATTTACATTGTTTATCTTAACCAGTTTTTCAATTACGTTATACAAAGTTTTTATTTTAATACTTTGTCCGGTTATGTTGCAAACATATTTAGGTATATTTATATTTTCTAACACTTCAGGAAGCGAAGCTGATATTTATACACGGTATTTAATTGGTAATAAAGTCGAGATAGTAAGAAGAGATGGTATATATAAAGGAAAGGTTTATTAGAAGCGAGACGCCTTGTATATGTATACTTACAAAGAATTTAATTATTGAATTTTATTTAAATATTACGCATCTTAAATAAAGAGGAACATTATCGAATTTATATGAATTTTATAGTGAATTATTTTATATTCTTGGTTTTACGCAAATAATTCCGACACTGCATTCGAATTTGATAGAAACAATACATGAGTATTTAAATACACATCCACACCAAATACAAGAGATTTTTAGTTTTCAGTGAAGCATAAATTAAATCTTAATCAACCCCAAATTTAATTATCTTTGTACCATGTGCTTCATTTTTAATGAATATATTTCACTTTTTAACATGCGTATAACAAATATTTTTACTTCCAAGTGTTATCGAGAAAGAACAAAAAGTTGAGCTATTATTTAAATCATTTGAATTTCTGGTTCTCAGTAAATAAAGAACTTTTTTGGTTTTTTTTTTCATTTACACCGTTTAGAATTTATTTGTAGACACATGCTCTTGGCAAAAAGTTGTTAAATGTAATGAAAAAATTACAAACCTTACACAATTTCTAATAACTTCTTTCTTGTGTAGTCATGTACGTGCAAGTGATCTTACAAACATATCTTTATGGTATGCATGATACGACAGTATGATCCGGTGCTTCTCTCAATATTGTTTTGTTCGCATCTAAAGAAAAGAGTGAAATGCCAGCTTTGAGTTCGGGCCACTGAGAATAGAAATATTATATCACATGAAATGTTCCAAATTTTATTCAGTTCGTAAAACACAGAGTCTGAAGGAGATTTGAACAAGTAGGCTGTAGTGTAACACATGCTGCACGTGAAAAGCTAAAAATTGTTCAATATTAAAATACAATATCCTACATATATCGTAGAGTCTGAAATTGTACCGTTTTTGTTTCTTCTCTAATTGATGGTTCAATTGCTTATGAGTATAAAACTGTTACAATTCTATAGTTTTGTAAAGAAAATAGCGTTGTTATTAGAAAAATTTTGCAAATGTGGAAAACAAATTTCAAATAATAACACTATTTTGCATCTCTTTTTATAACTACAATTTCTTTTATTCTCAATTAGTCGGATATGTGCCGTTTGAATAAGTGTTGTCGGATTGAGACCTAGGACCCCCCCCCTCTACCTCTCCCTTCAACAACGCTATCCGCCATCTTTCTGCTGCGGCCCGGTCACGTGACACGTTTCGGCTCTGTCGTGCATGTGTCCGGTACTGGTAGAGAGAGGGTAACTTTTTCAATTCGTGCTCCCTCCCCTCATCTAGAGACACTGATTTCAATGAATAATTTTTAATAATTTTTCAAATGTGTACATATTACAATAGATATTAAATATATGTAGTTAACATTATCTGTTAACCACAGCTATATTAATAGAATAATTGAATCTTCAATTATTGATTAATTTTTATTCGATTATATATCGCAAAAGTACTCGCATATTTAATAAAAAATCATACCGTTTATTTACTTGTTATATTTTGTTACTGTATTATCAAATACGCTCGTGGCACCTAAAATAGTGCCTCTAATCTGAATAATTCGGTTGCTGTTGGCGATAGAAAATATTGTCACACGAACTTGAGCGGTTTCGAGGGTGGATGTGTTTAGATTTTTGTATTGGTGGACGCGTAGAGGATATATGAAGGTCAACTCCGTTTTTTAAATTAGAATGATATACTTTTCTACGTATTATCTAAAATATTTTCCATCGTAGTTGACCTTCGACGACTTTGAATGACCTTGAGTAGGTCACTGTACGCGTCTTAGAACGCCCTATTACAATAGATTATAGATAGTACATACATAGAGAAGTATACCATTCTAATTTAAAAAACGGAGTTGACCTTCATATGTTCCCTCCGCGTCCAGCGTCCACCTACATGAAAACACAAGTTTCGTCGGACATATCTTTTTCTATCACCGACAGCAAGCGAGTTATTTGGATGGCCGGTTTTAGGTACCTCACCCTGCACGTCTGTCTTCCAAAGTTTCCTTTAGACTCTAGTATAAAACCTACTTTTATCGCTATAACAGTTGCCTGACCTAGGCAGAGAAATATCGGGAATCAACACGGTTTACACAACACTAATCATAAGTGAATTAGAAACGAACATTCTGATCTGTTTATTAGTGTCAGTGTCACTTTCTGAAGAAGACATGATATTAACCAATATTTTCACTTCTACTGCGGCACAGGGAACACAATGACAGGTACAGATACAGCACTTTTTACAGTTCTTTACAAATTGTGCGTCCTTGCAAACATCTACATGTTGTTTTGAGGTAGTGGCAAATGAATGGCAGTAGTGATATTAAAATGCGTCTGTTTAATATGAATCCCACGTACGATAGTGTAGCGAAACACGATCGATCTTATTTGGTATAATGATTTAAGTTCTGAGATTTGTACAAAATTAACGATGATTCACGCCAGTAGCCTGTTTATTAAGCACTTATAGATTGACTTGAAATATTTATAGAGCTTCAACAATTTCAGCTAATTCGATGCCTCTGAAAAAATGCTTCATTAATTATATAAACGAATTGCATTACCATATACAGGGTGAGTTATGCAAATGGAACGATTCGTATCTCAAGCTTGATTAAAGCTAGAAGAAAGTTGTTTACAACAAAGAGTTGAACGATACACTATATTTTTCCATAAATACTACAATACGCCTGACAGCAAGCATGGTTGTATATTTTTTTTTCAATAAAACTGCATTTTCTTTCGTTGATCCATTCGTTCTAATATATATTTTTTTTAAATACACGAGCGTGTTACAAGTTTTTGGAAAATCATATGCTTCATTAAAAGTATTCAAACACCCCGCCTTCGTATAGTAAACATTTTATATGGCGATTCTTTACTTCTTTAGCAACACAATTAATACAGGGTGTCCCAAAAATGTTGTACTTCTTTGGAGGGGTTGATTTCTTATGCCATTGAAAATAATCTTTTTCCTTTAAGAAACTGTTCTCTGCGGCTTTGTTAAGGAGTTATTAACGAAAAACACAGACCAATCAGAGCACAGGTTTCGCTGAGCGTGACGTTGGCATTGGCCGGGTCGGAACACCTTCGCGGTAGCCGTGCTTTGATTGGTACACGTGTTTCGTTAATAATTCCTTAACAAAGCCGCGGAGAACATTTTTTGGAAAGGAAAAAATTATTTCAAATTACTTCAGGAATTGCCTCTTTCAAGAAAGTACAGCAGTTTTGAGATACCCTGTGTAGACATTGTTTTGGCTTTTGTTAGGTAGTTGAAAGTAATAACAAATTAACACATACCATTAATCCCAGTATAATACCAGTGTCGTTAAAAGTGACTGAGAATATTTTCAAATATTCGAATTCAAATGTTCTAAGGGATTGATGTAAAATTAGAATTTATATTTGTAACACAATTTTCTTCTTTCTACAACCAAATTGGATATATACATAACTGGTGTCGGTTGCATGATACATTCTACACAGTTTTCCAATCGCGTGAAATAGATGGCAGTTAACATTTTAATTATAAAAATAAAATTATAGTTTGATGTATGAAATGTTTGAAGAATGCTGTTGGTCTTCAAGAACTTCTTCTATTTCTTTCGTAAAAGAAATCTGTAATTTTGAAACTGTTTCATCGTTTTGCTAATGACAATTGAAAAGTTCGAAGGTGAAACCTAATAAATGGAACGTAACCCAATCGGTATTATGATAGTTAAAGACGATTTACACAGATCCAATAATAATGGCTGGGTTATTATGTCTACACATGTTCCTTTGACATTTCAACACTCATGTTTGTAACAACAGGCCAATCCATGAGATAACATTTTTGCACAACAATTTGCATAGAAAGAAACAATCTTACAATCGAATTGCGGATCTTTAAGCGATCATTGAACTCTTCTTTCAATCGTTGAAATCAATTCAAAATTTATATTTTCTATCGAAAATCTAGATTGATATAAGATGATAAAATTGATCAAAGTTTGGAGCTAAGAAAGCTCTTAATTGAGAGTTACAGTAAAGTCTTGATCTAAGAAAAACCCTCGGATTCGTGCTGTTCTTAGATCGTGTAGTATTACTATTATTTTTCTGACCTCGCCGACCGTGCCGAAGCGGGTTATGCCTCGCAGTGGAGGGGATAGGCAATTTTCGTAGATCCGAATGCTCCCGTTTCCTTGGATCACGACTTTACTGTATATAGTTTTCAAAAAACTTAAACTTTTCTCGAGATTTACGTAGAGTTTTCATTTTGTCGATTTCAAAAAAGTACATACCATTTCAGATGTTAATTGAAGAAATTCAGTTATGAAAGTTACATTTTTTAAAAACACAGTACACATGAGAGCATGCTTTAAGAGCATTGAGAGCATGTTTCGTATCAAATTTGAAGCATTGCTTTAAATGCATAAAATCTGCAAATCTAGTAATAAATTGCGATATTCCTGATAAAGTTGGGTATGTTTCTTGAGTGACTTCTACATATACAGTGTGTCCCAAAAATGTTATACTTCCTTGAAATCTCCCTGAGCTTATTTGGAGTAACTTTTTCCTTTTCAAAAATTTTCTCCGCGGCTTTGTTAACGAGTTATTAACGAAAAACACGGACCAATCAGAGTACGGTTACACCAGACGGATTTCGGCTCGGCGGCAGACCCAGCTGAGTGTAGCGTTGGAATTGGCCGAGCCAGAATTCATCTGCTATAGCCGCGATGCGATTGGTTCGTACTTTTCGTTAATAACTTATTAACGAAGCCGCGGAGAGCATATTCGTAAAGTAAAAGATTATTTCAAATGACCTTAGGAATCACCCTTTGGAAGGAAATGCAACATTTTTGGCACACTCTGTATTTCTTATTATAGTAAGTGAAACCTAAAGATAAAAACCTTTAGAATTGTTTCAAATTGATATTATTAATATTTCCCAGATCAATATTACCTCATTTGGCACAGCTTATTTTAATTGTACGTACAAAAATAGATATATATATATATGTATATACGTATAAATCTATCGGTTTTGTGCTTCTTCGATGTCCTCGGTTATTTTTCACAGTATAATTTACAAAATTTGTCATAAATATTGTAATTTGTCGGTTCCGAAAGAGGCATGGGTGGAAATATTTAATAGCGCAATTTGCATGTCGAATTTCTTACATTTCCTTTCAAGAGTGAATGAATTTTTCTGTATTTTAACCTATAAATGTGCATACTACTTTTATATTTTATAGATTGTTATCTTCGTAAAGAGATTGAAGAGATTAATTCGTCGTTAAGCAAGACTATCTACAACGTTTATTATACATATTTTTCTTAGAAATTTATTAATAGTTGACATTGTTTATTATTTTGCATAAATAAAGTCTGCATCAATTTTAAGTTTGATAGGGTGTAGTCGCTGTTGCAAGAAATTAAGGAAGTAATAAATTGACACATAAAATTACGTTTCTACAGACTCCTAATAATCACTGAATTGTTTTAAAACTGGTATAAAAACAACCCAATGAATAAACAACAATTGAATTACGTTTTCTCTTCGTTTCGTCGGTTTTTGTATTGTTACGATTACTCTGTCCCTGGTTAGTACTTATTGTTAGTTACTACGTTATTCCCCTTGCTCCTTTTCCCTGACTCAGATTAGGTTAAGCCACGGGTGAACGTAAAAAGGGGCAATGGGTGACTATAGTGACGGCATGCAAGACACGTCACACGGGACTTGTCGTACATTTCCCAGAAGGTACTAGACAGCGTGACGCATTTTGTGTCAGTGTCTCGGATAGTAGCCTCCTGTTACAATCCTTTTCTTCACAGTTCCATTACGGAAAATAACAAGTTTATTTACAATATTTCAAACATTGACTTATATTGAAATAATAAATTATGTTACACTATTATACAATAGGGTTGTTATCGTTACTTTTAGTTACATGCGATAACTCAATCAGGTTTCACAACGCTATAATAATATTTTATTTAATATAAATAAAACTATAGACTGTAGATTGACAATTTGTCACATTATTTTGTCTTATATTTTCTCACGATAAACGTAAATTCATAGTGTTCTGACAACAAATTTTAATACTGCTTTATTTATAATTTCATGTAAATAGAACAATTAATTAAAAGATCTTACCGAATAAGCATGGGCGATCAGTTTCAGTACCATTTTTAATTTATATGTTTATAGAATAGTATATTGTTTTTTAAAATACTTTACAGGGTTTTGTTATTTAAAAATATTTTGAAAAGTTTCGGAGATCTTTACTTGTACTTTATAGGTTTATTCCTTAAAAACTAGGTAGAATGTTATAATGGTAATATAAATCTAAAATTACGTGCCTTTTTATTTCGTGTATATTTTCAACATTGTTGTAGTAATACATAATGTCAATATAAATCCTGCTTTGATATGCAGACAATAGACTGCATTTAGCAAATATACAGTAACACCTCAAATCAAGATTAGAATACAATTCTTTTATAAAGGAAATTAGCAACGGAAGTATTTCATTCTACAATTCTAATTTAATCTACATATTGAGTAACCATCCCTTGTTTAGTACAGATTTTGTATACCAAATTCACCCTTTTACAAATCAATTTCACCCTTTTGCAAGTCAAATACAACCTTTTCAAATAAAATATTTTTAAGTAAATTTTTGTAACAAAATCAAATCAAATGTAAATTAATGATTAAGAATTGAAATTTTTATTTGTTGCAAAGATCTACATCAATTACTTATTTAAAAGTAATTATCAACTTATTAAATTTGTAATGTATGAAAACTATATGTAGGTATGTATATTCATTGTAGCCATTTTCTAATTAATAAATTTTAACATCCTCCTCGCTATTAGCATACTCATTATGGTCATATCTTTAAATTCATCTAAAGTCGTGACATTAATGAGGACATTTGATGAGGCGCATTTGATTACCGCCTCAACTTTCGGCTCCGTTTCAGCTATTAGCAGTCAAGTCTGTAACATAAGTCTTAACGAGACTTTCCATGCTCTCATTAAAACTAATATATGCAGTCAAAGAGCGAGAACAGATGAGAGAACTTTCGGAAACCGTTTATACTTTCACAAAGTACTTATTATTAAATATTAGTTTTTGTTACATAACGAAGCTATCCGATGACACGTCATTCATTTGTGATAAAGTACCCCCCTTTTTATACTGTATTTGTTGTTGGTGTAGGCCAAGTTTCGTACATGAAAGTTGTAAAACTAATATTACTCGCTCTGCTTTCCTTCGGTTTCCATCCAAGTTTCAAGGTATTAAATGCATGCAAAAAATCTGAGTTCAAATTCTTCGAAACAGAAAGTTTATAGCGAAGAACGTCGCGACGGGGTGGCTAGAACTAATTTAGGAATGTTTAGGAGCATTTGTTAATTATCACTTGTACTTATAATTATATCGGTGTGAAAGCAATTATAAATATGGACTGAATATATTAAATTTGATTGTTTACATATAAACGTTCATCCAAATGTAGATATGATTTATGAAACAAATCCGACACAAATAATAATCGTTTGTGTTCCTATTTATTTCCTTGAGATTAATTACATCCAGTGAACCACGAAAGTATTTGAACGCACTTTAAAACAGTATAACTATTTTATGATCGGACCAAACGACCTGACTTTTTTTCAACTATTAGAAGAATTGATTTACCAAATGATATGCAAAAAAGATTTCGAAAAAAATGCAATTGCTAAGAATTGCTTGAGAAAGTAAAAGAAGCACCATTTATACCTTTTTTTATTTGGGCCCTTAATGAAAATTTAAAATATACGTGTCGTAGATCTATGTTAGTTATACACACGCTGAAAATTTCATTGAAATCGCGCGGTTCACGCAAAAAAAAAACGACACGCATCGGAAGCTGTAAGAATCTGTGGATTTTAAGCAGAAACTGATCTCAAGTCGTGTAAAACTACGATTTTCACCATTTTTAACCGTTTGTAGCTCGTGTGTATGTGAATCGATTTTGATGAAATTTTCAGCATGTGTATGACTAACATAGATCTACAAAACATATATTTTAAATTTTCATTAAGGGCCCAAATAAAAATGTTTTAAGAAATCCTTTTTTTATTTTTACATGCAACTTTGTAAATTGTAATTTTTTGAAAATCTGTTTTGCAGATCATTTTGTGAACCAATACTTCTAATTGCTTACAAAACATCAGGTCGTTTGGTACAATTATGAAAAAGTTATACTGTTTTAAAGTGCGTTCAAATACTTTCGTGGTTCACTGTATGTACTACGTATACCTTTTTCTTTTTTTCTTTTTTTTTTATCGTTGGATCCAATGCTATTACGCATACCCCGAACTCCTGGGAGAGTTCCCCCCAGCAAATCGCAACTCTGATCTATTTGGACCCCGTGCAGGTCACTACACGGTGTCCCCCTTCCCAGGGGTTGTTCGGCTGAGCTTCCCGAGACCCCAGCTCGGTCCACTCACAACCCCCGGAGACCCCCTCCCTCGCTCGGACGTATGGCCCGAAGGCCTGCATCCGGCCGAAGGAGGAGGTCGCCGCACGCGCTTTAAAAGAAAAGAGGCTCCATATAGAAGGCAAAAGGGGGAAGAAGTGAGGGGGGAGCCCCCCCCCGGGCCCTCCCCCCCAATTAAAAACCCCAATCGGATTATTGGACCGTGCGGACGGGGCTGGGCAGGAGGCAAGCATGCCCCCCACCCCGCCCACACGGTCCACCCATCCCAACAGTACCCCAAAGGATGGGAAAAGGTAGTCGGACCGTACGGACGGGGCTGGGCAGGAGGCAAACATGCCCCCCACCCCGTCCGCACGACCCCCCCCCCGTCCCAACAAAAACCCCCACAAGGGACAACTCCATATGTACTACGTATACCTCACCCAACCAATATGCTCCGCTTCTACCACAAGTCACATCATCGAATTGTCGGATGAAGACTTGTATCCTCACTCTACTTTCCCCTTCTACGACGCTATTCCTCGTGCTTCCGCTTCCGCCACGGCCCGGACACGTGACGTGTTTCGTCTGTGTTGTGCGCTTAGACCAGTGATCGACAAACCCACTAGTGAAAAGAGCCTAAAATCAGCAGTACAACGATTTAGATTTGTTCCGAGAGCCAAACTTTACAAGGCCCTTTTTTAGAAATCGGTTAAAACTAAGCACACTGAATAAAACTAGATATTACACTTTATAGTAATCTTATTTATTGATACAAATACAGTAGAAATTGCCCTTTATTTGAATTTAGGTATAGCACACTGACCGATTGAAAATTGTATTAAGGATGTTCTGGAGGTATATAAAAACGCAATAAAATTTTTGAAAATTCGACAAGATATAATTCTTACTAAATTAATGCAATTACCAAAGTTTGGATTCGATTCACTGCACCGTTTAATATTTATAGCAACTTAAAGTTTGCACATTTTAACACGTCTTCTTATGGAGAATTCATAAAATTCCACTTCAAACCCTATTTAAACCTTGAAAAAACGCAACTAGAATCTCCATTTTTTTCATATATATAATAAAAATGATGTAATTAATTATGTTCAAATTTTATTAGGATTCACTAAACAGTTACAGAGCAAAAAATTATAAACTGTTACAAAACGTGAAATTTATCGTGTTGTCATCTGAATAGCATGGAAACGCGACAACAGTGTAGACCACTGAATATAGCTACTATATCATCGATGACTGCGCGCAACGTTTGAATACTTGCCGGTCTTTTACATACACACAAAATTTACGCTTTTGAATTAAAAAAAAAATTATATTAATTTAAATATTACTATTATTATTATTTTTTTTTTTTATTTTTTTATTATCACGATAATGTCCAAACGTACACAATACTACCAACTCTCAAATATAAAAATACTGCTGAGTTTAGTGCAGTACAGTGTTGTCACGTTTTTTTGTTATTATCAGAACATAATTTTATGGAAATTTTACATGTTTATTTTCAGTAATAACCATAAATATT
>CM052200.1:376146-387858 GCA_028455805.1 Lasioglossum figueresi
CTTCGAAGAAAATTTGACAGCTGCTCGGTATCTGAACTTTTTGGAAGAAAAACTTCCACACTTATTGCAAGACATTTCACTGAACATTAGGAACGATATGTACTTTCAACAAGACGGGTGTCCTGCCCACAATGCTATTATAATTAGGGGATATCTTAATAACAAGATAAGAAATCGTTGGATAGGAACGTATGGTCAAATTCGTTGGCCACCGCGTTCTCCAGATCTGTCTCCATTGGATTTTTATGTTTGGGGATATCTGCAATCTGTTGTATACGATACAGCAATCAATAATGTTCAGGAACTTCGAAATCGCATAACAACTGCATGTAATAACATAAACCGAGACGCCCTAATTATGGCAACAACAAAAAATCTAATACAAAGAGCGGAGTTCTGTATCATAGAAGGTGGATCGCAGTTCGAACATCTAATGTAACTTGATTTATATGGTAAGAAATAATTCTTCATTAAAATTACGTTTGCACAAAATTTTCAAGTTTGAGGTCATTTCAAGGTCATAGTATAGTACACTGTTAAATTCGTCTCGACGTCAGAAACAATCCTATGATGTCCAAAACATATAGTGCCATTTAAAAAAAGTCAAGGTGACCTTTACTTTTTTACGTAAAAAACTTTTTTTCAAGTTTAAGAATATGCGAACATGTAGCTCATCAAGTACTGAGAAACTTGTGTCTAAAACATTTTTTAATTGCACTACTGGAAATGCCTAAAAAAATGGTGACATAACTTAACGGATACACCCTGTATATGTATATTGAATATCATAAATTTATTAACTTGATGTTGAATTCAGGGGGTAGAATCATTCGCAAAAGTCACTTACAATTTTTTATAATATGAAAACAATTTGATTAAAACATAAATATAACATGAAATTTACTAATTAAACGAAAGCTTTTTAAATTAATATATTTTTTTAATGCAAAATATACTCATGAATGGCTTTCATTGCCAATATATTGATGGATTTCGAATTTCTTGTATTTTTGTCTCCCATTGTACCTCCAGAACATCCTTAAAATACTATCTAATTAACTTTTATTTACTCGCGTATAGTACTTACAATTTCAAAACTTTAATTGTAGTATTTTAAGTAAATATAAACGAAGGTGTCGACTACACTAGCAAATATCTATTTTGCATTAAAGTAGTTATTTTATTGAATAAAAATTTATTCATGTTGGAGTCATAATTATGAAGTTCCATGTAACCAATTATGTAAAAAATGGAGTGCGAGTAACTGAAGGTTAAAATAAAATAGACTTATCTAAGTACTTATAGACCCGACTTCAGATAGCGTACCTTGTTCCAAGATTACATAGTCTACCGGATGACGGTTGTGGGCAAAGTACTATAGTGTTGTATCTCATTCTGTATAAAGATTTATCGAAACTGTAACTGTGTAAAGTATATTTTATTTTATTACACGTTCATTTTTTACTTTACTCTTATTATTTTAAATAGCGATAACTCATGTTGTCAATTATAATTTAGAAAAAGTTCAATTTTAATGTGGATATATTTTAATCTGAATGTTAATTTGTGTGAATTTTAAAAGAAAAGAATAGTAAGAACAATATATATGCGATATTAAGTATAAAATACTTACTTGTGAAATGATGTACTTATATCACACTTTTGTCGTTCCATACAATTCTTTATGCAACAAGTTTGCACCATTTTTCCAACTGTTTACGAAATAATGCACAAATATGTATACTTGTGTACCTCGCTTTTATATCGGTATCCACAATTTTGAATTATTTTGTGACGTTTCAGTTGAAGGCATCAAATACTCCGTTACCTCGGAATACTGCGTTTTTTACACATCCTATACACCTATGCCGGATCTATAAGTATATCTGTGGTTGTCAGGAAAAATGCCACATGTCACAATTTTAAAAAATTTCAGTTTATGCGGTAAGTGTGCTTTAGAATATGGAATTTACATATTTACATATTTAAAGGCTCAAAAAAATAATGCAATTTAACCGATGACCTACGTCCAATTAACACGCATAAGGCAAAACAACATAAACAGTTAAAACATAAGCAGTACAATTACTCGTATCTTTCTGTTGTGATAGATCCGTATCTGAAGAATATTTACCTATTTGTATAATTAACGTGAATAATAATAGGAACAATAATAATTCACAACGTTTTAGATAAAACGACGCAAGTCCACTGGACAGCGTCGTGAATTATTACTATTGTTCCTATTATTATTCACGTTAATTATACAAATATGCAATATCGTGCAAATTGAAAAAAAATGTACACTTATATTTTGAAAAGAAAATATGGAAACATCGCTAGAACAAAAAATTATTGATCCAAACTTTAAACGGCAATATTTCGAAAGTGAAATTATGTGACATGTGGCATTCTTCTTTACAACCACAGATATATGGTCTAAAGTCGTGCATGGGTCACAATGTCACGTGACTAATCCGGTACTGGTAGAGAGAGGGTAACTTTTTCCCCTGGATTAGAGTTAATTCCTGTCATCTGGCAACTCTGGCCATAACTTCGTCGCTATACGTTGCACGACTCACGGGATTTTTAATTTTGAAACTCTGTTTTCTGAAGAAGATAAATATTTAAGGTTGTTCGATCTCAACAGATGCACATGTTCAAACGAAAAATTACTTGAACATTGACATTTACTGCGTAAAGAAACTGTCGTATCGAAAATTACATATTCATGATATGCAGATAAAGTGAACATGAACTAGAGAACAGCGCATTAATTTTGAACCCAAGCGTATCTTAATGACGCCTAAGCTAAATACTGTATCGATTTTAGATTGATAGTAATTACTCGGTGCGGTTGCTGCGTATAATGCAGGTTTGGTTTACACTGTGCCTACAATAATACCTGTTGCAGTTAAATGCTGCTGTTAAATATATGTCGTTCAATTTTATCCAAACTATAATTATTTATTCAAGGATAATATACGCGGACAGTATATCGATTTTAAACGGATATACATTTATTGATGGACCATTTGCAGTAAAACTATTCTACACTATTCTATACTATCTTTCTCAATTATAATCAATAAAAATAAAATCTTTTTCTCAATAATAGTCTATAAAAATAAAATCATTTTCTCAATAATCTTTCTACATATTATAGAAAATAGTTTTGTAGTTTCTGTCACGCAAAAACTCCGAGCGGGTTGCCTTCTGACAGTGTGTATTTTTCAGAGAGAGAGAGAGAGAGAGAGAGAGAGAGGGAGAGGGAGGGAGGGTGAGGGAGAGGAAGAGGGAGAGCGGGAGAGAGCCGCAAGGCGCTGTGGGGTTTGGCAATAATAATCAATAACAATAAAATCATTTTCACGATAATAATCGATAACAATAAAATGATTTTCTCGATAATAACCAATGAAAATAAAATCATTTTATCAATAAAAATCTTTCTCAATTATTAGCGAATTATATGGCCTTAATTTTATTACTTTACCATTGCATATTTCCCAAAGGAATTATTTAAAATATTAAGCAATACATTATTTTGTTCATTATTTATCATTCATACTGCGTTATTTCTCATACTGTATTGCAATTTAGCTCCTTAATTTAGGTCCTTTGTTTATACTCGGTTCACTGTCGTGAATTGATCGATGATTGATCTCGGCTCGTATATCGGTGTAAATACCACACATTGACTCGAATGGGTCGAAATTTTAAATTTCTTAATTTTCATTATTTTTTTTATGACATTTCACTATCGTATTTCTGGCATTTTTCTGATTAATATAAGACCAAACATGATATAATGCCAATTGTATTTAGTGGTTAAATCGACGATTCAAGTTTCGGTCGCAAGGAACGACATCGTATTGGAAAGAAAGAGACTTCGGAGACTTCGGCTTCTCCTTTGAATTTCATTCTTGCTTCTCTATGTTCGGCTTCTCCTTTGAATGTCATTCTATCCTTCTCTATGTTCGGCTTCACCTTTGAATTTCAATCAATCCTTCTCTATGTTCGGAATCGCCTTTGAAGTAACAAAAATACGATCATACATGTACACGCCAATCTTACTGTCCACCATAAATACGGCTGTTGGACAGTAATGTGGACATTACTGAACAGTGATTGCATCACATTGTCCTAATGAGGAATCGCAAATGTAGTTCGTCATTGTAGAAGTAACAGTTCTCTGGTTTCGCCTTTTTTTTTTCTTTAGAGACTTGCGGAAAAGTAAAAGTGACCAAACAAACACCGCACGTCTGAGGCCAAGAAACCTCTTCCTCCCAATCCTTGCCCGGGATGTTGACAAGGCCCCGTGTCAGCAATTCTCTTGTCGAACATTCATTTTCCCGGGTTGGCCACTCATGTTCTTGTCTTACAATCTCTCTCTGGTTTCGCCTAGATCAGATTATAATACCGGTCCTGGTAAATTTATGTAAGAAATTCTGATCGAATTTATCCGTTTCGTTTAACAAAGTATGTGTCCCCGTGGAATTCTTATGAAAAGAGTTGTTCCGGTAGAAGATATTGTTTCTATTATGGCATGGACCCTAGAAATGACTTTATGGTACGAAGTTTTTCAGTAATTTCCATTTTAGTATCGAGCCATTGCAATTTCTTTAGTCAACCGGTCTGTAAGCAACATGTGACACATATAAACAAACACAAAGAATATAACTTATTCTAGAAATCGACAAGTTTTGCTCGTTCCGGCCGTTTTTGAGGACTACGCCAGTGTCGTCAGATGCAATTCAAACGGACAACATTCCCTCTCCTCCTTTTCCCATTCCACTATCCCATTCCACTATCATGAGCATACTCCAACGTCCCCCACTAATTGTAAGACCGTAGACTGGTCGCGCAACGTGTCACATATTGCTTTGGTCATTAGAGAGGGGGTAATTATGTAGTAGTAGTAGTAGTAGTAGTATTTTATTTGATTCCCCTTGGGGTTACAAATCCTCAACTCACACCTGCTTTCCCGACGCCTCTTTTACGCTTTAACTTATTCCAACTTACCACTAACTTAATCTTATCTTAACCTATATACACATATACAGAGAAAGAGAGAGTAAATATATTTGCAACAGCACTTAAATGTCTATCCTTAACCTATCCTTAACCTACCCCTCCTTCCCCTCTCCTCCCTCTCCATACCACCCTCCACTATATTGGGCTTCCTCTTCCGGTCGTTTTCCATCCATTCTATTCTTTTCCATTCTTCCCTCTCTCCATTCATCCATCTTTCTCAACCATTCCTCCCCTCCTCCTTCGTCTTCCAACACTTCCCACATTCTCCCCTGCCACCCTTTTACCTCATCCCCTCTCCAACACACCTCCCATACATGCTCCCACGTCTCGCTCTCCCATCCACACATCCTGCATTATCTCTGTTCCTCATTCATCCAGTGTCTTTCACCCCTCATCACACTCCCTAGTCTGTATCTTGCCAAGCTTTGCCACCTACTTTCCCCCCATCCTTTCCTTAAATACCCCGGCAACCCCTCCCCCTTCACCATCCCATACCACTTGTTTGTTCTCGATCCCTCTATCTTTTCCCTTCTCTCCTTTATTTGAATGTCCTTTTCTTTTTTAATTATTTTCTCGCTCACACCCTCCCTTCCTTCCACAAACATTTTATTAATTTCCTCCACCGACCACCCTTTTTTCCGAAAGAACTCCCACCTCTCCTTCTCCCACCCGTCCCTTTCCCCACCCATCCTATCCCTCCTCCTCGCTTCTTCCGAACATAGCTGAGCCAGCTCCCACCCTCTCCCTTCTCCCAATTTCTTCTCGTATCCCCAAGCCCTCACTCCTGGCCATCCCCTTATCAACTCCCTCTGCAATTCTTCCCTCGCCATATACCCCGCCGTTGACCCATCCACTCCCAAAACCCACCTTAAATACCTCTCCTGCAGCTTTTCTATACCATCTCTCTCCTTCCAACCCCATACTTCCACCCCATGACTGACCACCGACCAAACCAACTTGTCGAAAAGCCATATCCTCCTCCCCCAGTCCTTTCCAAACTCCCTTTTTCCTATCCCACCAAACCTTCCCCATTAACGCTGCCCCTTTCCTCACTCTTTCTTCCACCTGCGCATTTTGTCCACCATTCCGTGATATTACATACCCCAGATGCTTATATTCTCTCACTTCTTCGATCTCCTTGTCCTTCCATCTCCGCTTCACTCTTTTCCATCTCCCTCCGCCCTTCCTACACCTCATCATTTTCGACTTTTCCGCATTGAGCTGTAGTTTCTTTCCTTCTAAATACCTCTCCATTTTGTGCAACATCCCCCTCATCCCCTCCTCCTCTTCCGCAAGCATCGCTATATCGTCGGCATATGCCAACGTATATATTTTCCTCTCCCCCAGTTTTACCCCTCCCCATCCTCCTCTCTCCAACTCCTCATCTATATCTGCCAGCAGCAGAGTAAATAGTAATGGACTTAAAATGGACACCCCTGTCTCACCCCCCTTTCTGTCCAGAAACACCCCCCTTCCTCATCCCCTACTCTAACCCTACTTTTGGTTTCCTTTAATAATTCTTCGCACCTTACCACCAACCCTTCCCTCACCCCCCTTTCCTTCATTACCCTCACCAACACCTCCCTGTCCACTGTATCAAATGCCGCTTTCAAATCAATAAACATCACTACCATCCTCCCCCTTTTCCTCCTCACCTGTCTGTTTATTAAATAGTTTAAGACATAAATATTATCGATACATCCCCTTCCCTTTCTGAACCCTGCCTGGCTATCCGGAAGTATCCCCTTTTCCTCTGCTTCCCCTCTGACCCTCTCCGCCAAAACCGCCGCATAGACTTTATATGCCGTTTGCGTGAGAGTCACCCCCCTATAGTTTTCCACCTTTCTACTGTCTCCCTTCTTCGCTACCGGTACCACAATTCCCTCCTTCCAATCTTCCGGCCATCCCTCCACCCTCCATACTTTGTCACACACTCTCCACAACCATTCTTCTACCTCACTCCCTCCAAACCTCCACACCTCATTCGATATCCCATCCCCCCCGGCAGCCTTACCCTCCTTCAAACCCCTAATCACCCTAGTAACCTCCCACTTTTCCAATTCTTTCTCCCCATCCGAGAGGGGGTAATTATTTCCTCTCGATTTTCTCGATCTGGTGACACTGTACTACTGTGATGATCCTAGTTCTAGAGACGCGCGTATCGTTGCAAACAGCATCGTCCAGCTTTCCATTCGACATTTCAGATTTACAAAGCACGTCTAAACGTGTCGTAAAATCCCAGTGCCGAAGAGTCAGGTTATAAGTAAACATCTGTACAATACAAGCGGCCCAGTCACCCCCACCCTCCATATGGGGAGGACCTAAAAGGGCGGTCAGCAGAGTTTGGTTAGCGAGTTCGAGCAACTCCGTACAGCAAGAACCATCAGAAACCACAGTAGTTCACATAGTACACCAGAATAGCAGTTATAGTTCTGAAACAAACGGAAAGATTCAGAAACCCAAGAACACTCGGACGCAGCTAAATCCTTTCCATTTCGTCGCACAACAGTGGGTGGTCATTCGGGTATAGACGGCACCAAGTGCAATATTTGAAGGGAATCTGCTCAAGTTGCAATCGCAATACCAAAAGGGATTGTTTGGAAATGGTAGGGCGAGTTCTCCTAGTACCAAACACATAAGGTACTTTGAGCTATGTAAAATTATACAGGGCGACTCATTAAAGTTACCACATGAAAGAACCCATTATTTATTGACTTTATAAAAAAATGTTTCAAATGAACTTTATTGTAGGCGAGGGGGCTTGTTAGAAAAGCACAGTTCGATTTTTGAAAGCCTTATATTTTCCGAGATGTAGAGTTGACCTTGAGTTTTTCAAAGCGCCACCGTGTATTTTTTTAATTACATTGTATTTCTTAAAAAGACGAGTATGACGACCTATAGCAAAGTACCTTCGATCGACCTTGAACCTCAACACGAAGCAAAAATGTGTGGAAAGTCTGTATGTTTCCATATCTCAGAAAATATAAGCTGTTTCGACGGGCGATGACGTTACTGGGTGTGACTTTACGATCCTTTCGGACTGCAGTGATAATAAATAGTATAAGAGTTGGTATACAAAAAATTAATGGGTGACAATAGAGTTAACAGCGAGAAGCCTGTTTAGGCCAATTCCGGCGCCTAAGCTAGATCTTCCTCCGGCGGGAATTGTAATTAGACTGACATTTTTTACCCGAACTCTACTCCATGCACTCCGGATGAGTTGGTGTGCTGTTTAGTAAAAGAGGATTAACAAACAAAAATTTAACGTACGGAAGCTTTGTACGAAGATTAATACTTTTCTAATTATAACAGTTCAAAAAAGAAAAATTCAATTTTCTAATGTGAATTATGGCTGTGCTTCACATGAGAAAAACAGAAATTTTTAACTTTTTTAATATGATCCAGTAAAAATGTTGACAAGAAAATGCCGAAAATCCAAGTTTCAATCTTAGGAATCTACTGATTCAAAAGGTTTGTGTTTAAAGTTGTGTGATTTTCACCGTTTCCGAGGGCGCCGCCATGTTGGTATGTAGCGAGCGTTGCGTGTCGTCTAACGAGCGGAGCCGCTAAATGCCATCAAAATTGTATATATTTTATACGTAAATAAGCGCGATTCTGAATATTTTAATTACTGTTCGATGATAGCTTATCCAAGCATAAGATGTACTTGTAAAGTGTAGGAGGAAATCGGATAACATCTCAAAGATAGCCGCTCTACATTGTCTGTATCAGCGCGTGCTTGTGCTGTCATTAGCGGCTAAGCTCGTTATATGACTTGCGACGCTCACTACATGCCAACATGGTGGCGCTCTTACCCGTCAAAAACGCTTAAAATCGCTCAACTTTAAACACCCATAACTTTTGAACCAGTGGATTCCTAAGATTAAAACTTGGATTTTCAGCATTTTCTCGTCAAAATCTACAGGATCATATTTAAAAAGTTAATAGTTTCCGGTTTCCACAGGGGAAGTTTAACCATACTCAAAATTTAACCCATGATAATTTTGTAAAAAACAAAAATACGCAAATGAATTCGGACTCCTTTCTAAAGCTTGAAGCTTCTCGTTTCGATTAACATGGATCATTTTCTTCTAAAAAATTTTCGCATAATTGAGCGGGAGAGATACTAAAGGCATTTGTCCTGCAGAAATGTTAGGAATTGAATCTTTTGAAAAGACATTGGAAAATTTTGTTCGTGGCTGAATCCACCACAGATTTGAAGATCGACGCCTCTCCTTTGTAACTGCCTCTTAAAAATTCTTTTTAACGATTTTTCTTTACTGTTTTATACAACAAAATTGAGGAACAAGTTCGGCCATGTAAAACTTTCATAGTGTACCTCATGTCACTGTACTAAAGGCAGTATGCTTTTTATTCAAAGCTTAATAAAACGACTTCAAAAATTACCGCATGAAGTTTTTGTGCGCCTTTGCAAGGAGGAGACTTCAATCTTCAAATATATCATCGATTCATTCACCGAAAAAAATAACAAAGTGTTTAATAACTCATGTGCTGTTCACGCATATGCTGCCCCTTGAAATATGTATTAAATGTCATCAATGTATTCACGTAAATATACTTGTCGTCCATTAACTAACATTTTCTCAGTCCTCTTTTTCTTGAAGCTCGTATTTAATACTATAAAAGTCGAGGTTCAAAAAATTCTTTATTAACGATCAATACCATAAAATTTCCGCTGCAGTTCTAATTTTTGCAAAAACTGTATACGAGTATTGAAAAATATATTTTATTAGACCAGATACATTTTACAATTTTTAAACAAAACAAATATTTCCATGTGACAGAAGAAATGTACAGAATGGAAAAAGCAAACAATCGTTATTAATATAAAATAGCCAACCTCACATCTGATGGATTTGTAAATCGGCAGTGAAATATGTAATAATAAATAATTCTGCTGACAATAAGCTAGAGGTATACAAATTTTTCACGACATTTACGAGAGTAAATTCTACAGTAAATTCTACACTATATAGCTATTTTGCAACACTCAAACGTTTTCGATTCGGATTTGAATCTGTTACGTCATAAGACCACGTTCGCTATAGAATTGTTTTCTATTAGACGTGTTTCGTCCTAGACCCGCTAGAGGACTCATCGGTAAGGCTATCTAGCGGGCCCTGCCTTAACACAAGTGTCGGAAGACTTTTTGAGGAACGTTATTAATATACTAATTGGTGACAGTTTAGTAACTAGCGAGAAAGTTATTCGACGATTTTGTCCATCTTGCGGACGGGGTCGAAAACAAGGCCTTCTCGAACTCTGTAAACTTTTTTTCGCCATCTATTATAAATGATCTCTTCATATTGATCGTAAAATGTTTGAATAGACTTAGAATAATTTTATCGGCTAGATATCGGCTTTTATGAGAGTATTTCAAAAGTCCAGTTGTTCTAAATAAGTAGCAAATGCACATCCTTTTCTTGTACTGCTTGTTTTTGGTACACCAGTGTGTGCGTGTGTCGCTGTTTGCATTTTTATATAAAATATACAGATTTGTTGAATCATACATCACTTGTCAACAAGTTATAGCATGTGATTATTTAGAAATATTGAGAAACACTTTTTGTTGATACGTAAGCCCTGTCCTTTATGTTGTAAACGTAATTTTGTCTAGCAAAGAAATTTTTGTTGTATTTTATATCACCTTAAAATTCAACTTTTTCTCTTCCAAACGCATACCGAATGTTTTTTCTTTATTCGAAAGTTTCCTTTTATCATGGTACAAGCGGATCAGTGGTGATTCTACATGCAGAAACGTGTCGAAAAAGAATAATACTTTCTTGTTTCACGCCTCGTTTTCGAGAAAACCGAGTTTGATGATTCATCCATTACGCGTTCTATTAGATAGGAATCAGATGATGCGTTTGATCATGACCCGCCGTCTTTACTTACACCGAATAGAGTAATATCTCCGTAACTGTCGCAAAGGTATGTACAGGGTGTTAAGAAATGTTTGGTCTCGGCAAACATAGGCGTATTCTACATCTTCGGATCGATGGAGATCTGTAAAAAAAAGTTGCCGCAAAATTGTCCTTGACCTTGAATTTCAAGGTCAAATTTTTTTTACTGTATTGTATTCTACGCATCATGAGGATAAAAAGTGTCAAAGGAACTATGGGTCAAAACTGAACCGTTCTCATAAAAAATAATAGTAGAGTTATTACTAATGAAGCATGCAGTTACTATTGTTGTTTATTTGTTGTTTATCGGAAATCTAACATAATCAATCATAATCAATATTATCTTCTAAGTCCTGAAAGATGTTCATCTTCTATTTCTTCTTCTTAGCCAAAGAACCGATCCATTCTGATTAATATTTCTTAATAGCCGAGCTTGACAGCCAGCTTCAATATGGCCACCATTGTTTTGCAAGCAGGTCTCTAATCTGTTCCGAATATTGTTTATAACTCGCTGATGTAAATTTAGTATACTTCGTAAATGTTGGAAGGCATTCTCTATTTGAATTTTCAAGTCTTCCACAGTTCTTATTTCGTGCCCCGATTTATATATCTGTTCCTTTACCGCTCCCCATAAGAAAAACTCTAATGGATTTAGATCGGGCGATCGTGGAGGCCATATAATTGGTGCAGGTCTTCGACCAATCCATTTGGATCCAAACATTTGATTTAAAAAGTCTCGAACCGGCCGACTAAA
>CM052200.1:389194-413624 GCA_028455805.1 Lasioglossum figueresi
GGCTGAAATTTTGCTCAGAGGGGGTTTTCTTGGTCAGCTTTCGAATGGTTCAACAACCATTGAAAAACCTCTAAGGGCAGTTTTGACCATCTTATTCGGCTATGTCCTTTGGTGTTGGACAGTGTTATTAAAAGTTTAAAAAGGTCTCATTCGTGTATGCTATTAGGTAGAATATTCATGAATTTTTTCGTAATTTTTTATTAAACATGGTCTGATTAAAAATCAATTTGGATGAGCACTTTTAACCGTCTGATTCGGCTATAGCTTAAGAATCAACGAAAATATTATTTAAAAAATAAAAAATAAATTTCAGTATACATTATTAAACCCGATTTTCAACAAAAAAATTTAGTCCAAATTTCATTTTGATATCTTTTTTAGATTAGAAGTTATTAGAAGCAAAATGTGTCCGCGCCACGCCGGGAATCGAATTGCGCTCTTTCTCCGGATTTCAACCCATCCGTCGAAACAACGGTAACGTGAAATTCGGAGGAACGCTTGTCGAACAGGCAGTTCACACGGACAGAGTAGAGGTACGTTCGTGTGTGCGCGTGCGCAGTAGAGGCAACGTGCGACGACGGTATGCCAGAGTGGGAGGCCCAGCCGGCCGAGCCGCAGGAGGGGAAAGTTCCACGGTTCCACGATTTTGGCATCACTGGTGTACAGTAACCTGAATTAATATTCGGACGCTCTAAAAAAGACAATAACTTTTTTAATATTGTCCTATACGGTTTGAACTTTTGCGGGAAGCTAGAGCAATTATAGAACGGAATTTATCGGAATTGTAGAAAAAATACTAAAAGTTGCATTTTATAACCTTTACATGTATATAGAAAATTTATAAAATACGTTTTGTAGATCTGTGTCAATTAAACATATTCTGAAAATTTCGTAAAAATCGGTAGACGTTCCAATGAGCTACAAACGTTTAATAACGGTAAAAATTGCATATTTTCACGATTTTCGGTCACCAACTGCAATAAATCTAAAGATTCTTGCATCTTTCGATGCCTGTCGTTTTTCCCGTATCAACCGATTTTGATGAAACTTTCACAGTGCATATAATTGACACCGATCTACAAAACGTATTTTTCGAATTTTCAATATAGGCCCACATAAAAAGTTGTAAAATGCAACTTTTTGTATTTTTTCTACAATTCCGAACAATTGAATTTTTTGAAAAAATTTGTTTTCACATCCTATAGTAAACTAACTGCTCTCAAAAATCGCTTCTCAATAAAGTTCAAATTGTATAGTGCAATATTAATAAAGTTCTTGTCCTTTTTAGAGCGACCAAATATAAATTCGGGTCACTGTGTATGTATTGTTTATGTAACGATTTTTTTCATACGAGGATACCATGTATCTGTTTTCACTGTTTTTGCTGTTATTGGCTGAGAGTACTCAGAGTGATATCACAGAGTAATATCACTTAAATATTAAACCATACGACTTGGATTTTGTTGAGATGTTAGAAAAATTAGTTTACTACATAACGCGAAAAAAAATTTGAAAAAAGATTGTACCTGGTCGGAATTACAGAGAAAATACTACAAGTTGTTTAAAAAAAATTTTATGTGTGTGGGCCTATAATGAAAATTTGAAAAATATAATTTGATAAATTCTTTTCTGCGCATTCCTTAACAATGGGACCTCGTGTGAGGAAATTTTACTGTACATTTTGACCTTACATTTGTGTAGAGAATAATTTCGTCTGCGATTATATTGTGATTTTCGATGTTCCCTGCACACGCTGGGTGTACCCGAAGATGTCTGTTTTTCTGTGTCTTCTATTTGTGTTACCATCATCGATTGTATACGTACAGATTGCAATTGTCGATATGTATATGAACAGCTGTAAGAGAGTATTTGCTAATTTTCCCTGTAAATAATGGATTATAATGACTACGAAATAATGTATTGCCGTTATAGCTAGAGTAAAAATCGAAACGCCATGACAAGATGGTTAGTTACAGGGTGGTGGCGGTGGTCGCAGGAAATAGTGAAGCGATAACGTTAAGCGGACTCAAAGCTGACACGCAGTACCAACTGACCGTCACTGCCACCAGAGCTGGCGTCAAATATCGAAGTCGACCAATCGTCTTCCGTACATTAGGTAAGTTTTATGTTAACAACTTCTTTTCGTCAAGGTTTTTTTCTATAAGGAAGACCCGTGACGATTAATACCACCACTCGCTAAAATTAATTGATCAAACAAATCAAGTGTCCATCGTTGTAATTATTCATATTTTCAATATAGAAAAACCCATAGAGAAAAATGATCAACGCAAACGCAATGATAAAACTCGTCACATATAAACAAAATATTCATATAAAAATGAAAATGTTTGCTTTTTTATAATATAATATACACGGCGTTTCGTTTGTCTGATAACGAAAATATCTCATGACGCACTGAAATTACGAAAAAATTTGTTTACAAAAATTGTTCGGTACGAAGGGAACAATCGTATGGTGTAATTTTTTTCAGGACCCGAATGGTGGGGGGAGAAATTTCAAAGTATAATTAATTTTTTTTAAATGGAACTATATATTTATTTTATCATAACACGATATCATTTTCCGAGACGAATTCAACGACATATCACATTATGTTATTTACTGTAACAAAGTATTAGAAATTATATTATAAAGTGACTTCTTATAAGTAGATAATGATAGTATCTGGTTATCGGTTATTGTCTCGGCTTTGTTAAGGAGTTATTATCTAAAAACATGGGCCAATCGGAGCGCGGCTCGTCGCGCGATGACGCACAGTAGGGAAAACAGCCGATTTTGGAGTGCAAAAATTAAAAAAATTTATACTATTTTTTACATTAACACACATGTTTGTAGTAGTTAAAATCGACAATTTTACTTCTCAAATCAATTATTGTTAGTCGTGGCAAATGTTGAAAGTAGTAGTGTGAAATAAAGAACATCCTTTTCACCTGTTATTTATTGTTTAGAACGTTATATTGGTTCTAATTATAATAGCCTTGTTCAGAAGCATTAAGAAGATATAGAAATAGAAGCAAACAATTTTTCAATAGTGTTCAAATAATGTTTGTCAAAAAGGTTGCAAGAAATTAATTTCCTAAGTTTGTTGTAGGAAATACTAATAATAGTCGCCCGTATTCGCGTTAATTTTTGCACGAGTCTTATTGTAGAAAATATATTGTATATTGTAGTCTGATTGTAGAAATATGCAGATTAGTAGGCTATTTGATTTTTTCTGGTATAGTTCAATGACGAGCACGTGGGACGAAGAGGTTTTAAGAAATTCATTTCTTAAAGTTTGTTGTAGGAAATACTAATAATATTCGACCGTATTCGCGTTAATTTTTTCACGAATATTAGGAATATATATAAGGAATATATAATACATATGCAGTTTATGCTTTCATCAATATCAATCTCAAGGATACATCTGCCACATGTAGTTCCCGTGGAAATACCAATAATAAACCGAGCGAATAACCCAAAAAAATTGACTACATTTTCAAAATAACTTTACGAGCATTGTGAACTTTATTGAAAATATTGTTGTAAATTTCATTTCTGAAAATTATACTTTTCTAAAAAAAGATTTTACAGAAGTTTCTCTTTCCTGTCGTTGTAAATTAAAACCGAAATTCTAAATTGTAATACGTTGCTTTCTTTGCGCTATTTTAAACGAAAAGAATATTTCAATGTATGTACTTACGGAACTCTATTATATATATATATAAGATAATTATTATTCCAGATGGTAAAGTAAACGAAAATATGTTTCTCTGTAAACAAAGTAAATTTTGTCTTTATTCATTATTTAACAACAGTTATTTACACTATTTACAACCTTACCTGTAAACAAAGAAACGACAATTAATGTTTACTATTATCCCTTCTCTGCCTACTCTACTAATCTTGTTTATAACTTTTTATCCTTGTACTTTTGCACGTGTGCTCAATTGCGTAATAGCTATATCTATCTCTCTTCAATTCTTCTCCTAATCGTCGCTCCATTTATCGGTAATTAAAATAAAAGACAAATTCGGCAAATTCAAAACTAAAGAAGGTATATTTTCTTTACATATATATACATTGCCTTCTTTATACTTCCTTAATGTGTATACATAGAATTGTCGATTATCAGTAACGTTTAAAATTTTTCACTTCTAAATCGGCCGTTTTTAGTAGACAAGAGAAGGTTGTCGTGCACCCGAAAGAAAAATAACTTCGAACTTTGTTTATGGTCTTTATTTTACTCAGGACGATGTGACCGGTTTGAAGATCGGATGAATTCTGTTCTAGGGGATGGTTAGGAAAATGGAAAGAAGGATTTTTTACGGCACTGCAAGTGTGTGAGAGATTAGGAAGGAAAAGGAAACGGGAGCGTTTCGTCCTAGGCCCGCTAGAGGACTCGTCAGTAAGGCTATCTAGCGGGCCCTGCCTTAGACGGTGTAATCGGCAGTTGAGGACGTATACAGGGTGAATTCGATAAAGCAGGACACCTAAAAATCTCCGTTACTTTTCGTTGTACAAAAAAACTTCGTAGGACAAAGTTACACTGTTTGAAGGGCCACATATAACGGTGCAAGGGAAAAAAAATTTCAAGGTCATTTTTATGAGATTTCAAGGTTATCGATGTTTTTTTAAATGGAACGATATATTTTCGTTAACGTAATGTTGTACCTGACAAAATAACGAATTCATGCATGTAACACAATATGACCTTCAAATGACCTTCAACCCAGAAAAATGGTATAAATGAAATTCAACGTGTAAGATTCATTTGATGTATTTCTGTTACGCCAAATGTTCAAAAATATTCCCTTGAGCTGCTATACATTCAAATGTATCGCGATACACAACATAATAACAGATTCGGTGTTGACAGGAGGACAATTATGATATACCTTCACCTATACGTTCGTACAGAATCGTGTTTATCCACTACTAATTACTCGGAAGACCTTCTTGCTATCAGATTTCCACAGTTTCTACGATTTCTCGATCAGTTTATCGATGAACGTTTCACAATGCGTTACTCGAAGGAAGATAAGATCGATATGATTTTCATTTATGGAGAAAGTCGACAGTGTTTAAGAGAAGCCGTGGAGATGTACAAGGATCGATTTCCTAATCGTAATTGTCCATCAGTTTCCGTTTACTCCAACTTGTTAAATAAATTCCGTGAAACTGGTAGTGTCGAAAATAAAAAACGTACAAAGGTGAGGACTGTAAGGAACGAAACGAACACAATTAATGTTCTGGCAGCAGTGGATACAAACCCTCGTGCTGGTACGAGGCAAATCGCACGAGGAAGTGGCATTAGTCAAAAATGTGTAGAGCAAATACTCCAGGAACACAAATTTCACCCCTTTCACCTATCGATTCATCAAGAACATCATTGTAGAGACTTTGCAAATCGTGTAAACTTTTGCCAGTGGGGATTGAGACAATTGATAAACGATGGAGCATTTTTTAATAGTGTATTATTTACCGCTGAAGCTTCGTTCACGAATCACGGGTAAATAAATTTTAAAAACCTACATTATTGGTCATCTGAAAATCCGCGGTGGTTACGGACAGTCGACAAACACAGACCGTGGTCCGTCAATGTTTGGTGCGGAATTTTAGATAACCAAATAATTGGGCCTCACTTTATTACCGGAACATTAAATGCAGAAAAATACATTGCATTTTTACGAGAATCGTTACCAATTCTCCTGGAAAATACACCTTTGAACATTCGTGAAAATATGTGGTATCAACATGACGGATGTCCGGCCCATTCTTCCCGTGTCGTAACACAATTCTTAAATAACAAGTTTCCAAATCATTGGATTGGACGTAACGGACCCGTATTATGGCCAGCTCGCTCACCAGACCTTACACCCCTTGATTTTTATCTATGGGGAAAACTGAAAGACGATGTTTATAGCGAACCACCAACGACTATAGACGACATGAAAGAAAAAATCGTCCAGGCTTGTGCGTCGATTTCCTCAGAAATGAATTACGCGGCAGTACGTTCTGTAACTTCACGGCTGAATGAATGTGTAGCAGGTCAAGGGAATATTTTTGAACATTTGGCGTAACAGAAATACATCAAATGAATCTTACACGTTGAATTTTATTTATACCATTTTTCTGGGTGGAAGGTCATTTGAAGGTCATATTGTGTTACATGCATGAATTCGTTATTTTGTCAGGTACAACATTACGTTAACGAAAATATATCATTCCATTTAAAAAACATCGATAACCTTGAAATCTCATAAAAATGACCTTGAAATTTTTTTCCCCTTGCACCGTTATATGTGGCCCTTCAAACAGTGTAACTTTGTCCTACGAAGTTTTTTTGTACAACGAAAAGTAACGGTGATTTTTAGGTGTCCTGCTTTATCGAATTCACCCTGTATATAGGGATCGGTGACTGATCAGGTAGTAGCGAGAAAGGTCTTTGACTATCTGTCCATCTTGTGGCGAGTGGAGGAAGTAGGCCGCCACAGATGGTTTTAGAGTAGGGGAATTGTAGGGGAGGAAAAGTGAAAGTTGGTAGAAAACCAGGGATGGTCGCTAGAGAGGATGTCTGGTTGTCATTTATCTCAAGGACGGGTCAGGTCTTGCAGGAACATGATTGTAATAGGAGGACGGAAAGAGAGAGAAGGGTTTTGTGAGGATTTATGAGTAGGGAAGACTCTGAGTTTGGGAAATTACCATTGCCGGTACAAATCGGTCGACGATGGGACTTCCGCAGTAATACCTCGTACATGTGGCACGCAGGCCCTTATTGTTAGGAAGGCCCAGGCTAGAGTGGGTATAAGGTAGTTCGAGCAAATGGTATCTGACAAGGTGCAATTAATTACAAATTTAACATTATGACCTTAAATCACCTCGGGTTTACCAGATTAAGTAGCCGTTCAGTAGTCATTTTATTTTCTTCGGAAGTCATACTCTGCAAAGAATATTATTGAATGAAATATACATATATGTATGTCGTAGATTTAAGGGCGGTCATTAATTAGAAGTCGCCGAGTTCGGCTGCCGAGTGCTCGCGCGTGTATTTACATTGTAACGCGGCCGAGACGTGTTTGATTGGCCGAGACAGTCAAGATCGGTTTCTATTACGCGTGGCCGAAACGTTTGAGCGGCTCCGACAATCAGAATCGGCTCCTTTGTAACGCGTGCAAGTGGACGGAGTGACTCTGCGGAGTGGGAAAAATGCGAGGCAAGGCCCTCGATGACCAGTGATGCCAGACGGAGGAACCTGGAGGAACTTGCCCCTCCGGCTGGGCCCCCCACTCTTACTTCTACTGCGCACACACAAGTCCCGGTTCGATTGCAGGCACTCACACGGGCAGAGTAGCGGTACGTTCGTGGGTTGCGCGTGCGCAGTAGAAGTAAGAGTGGGGGGCCGAGCCGGAGGGTCAAGTTCCTCCAGGTTCCTCCATCTGGCATCACTGTCGATGACCCGAGACCGGCCGGCAGATTTCGTTTAGCGCTCGAACGAGGAAACGCCGAAGCGCTCGGGTCGCGTTTAAACGTTCGCGTTCGCGCTACATGTAAAACACTGACCAACAAATTTCAATTTTTTTTGACGTTTCGATTTTAACTATGCGATTCTTATACAGTTTTTTGCGCTGATTCCAAATCTGCCCTTAATTTCCCCCCTAGACGCACAGTTTTTGAGAAATTTGAATTTGAAAAAAGATATTTTACAACTTTAACCCTCTATTGCATGAATTTTTATGACGAGTTGAAAAAAAATAATATATATATATACATGACTGTGAGTCTACCTAAGATTGAGTGTGGTCATGGAATAATTAATAAAATTATTTGGGAAAATGTTATATACTGCATTTTATGACTGTTCCTGTATCGGAACTTTATACATATGCGGTTTTATTCATAAGCGCAATGTTCCCGCTTGGAACCAACATGCACAGAGTCTTCAGTATTGTCTACTAATTTACTATAGAACATTTGAAATTTAAGTCCCCAATTGGGAACGGAATTCAATACAGGGTTAAACTAATATTGTGACGTTATTATAAAAGATTTGGAATTGATTACCAATATTAATACATTATGGAGAGACGGAGAGACACCACTTTTGCACCAATTTTTTAGAATATTTTTCAGTTTATCTTAAAAGATACGGGTCCAGCGAAACTCCCCTTTGGAGTTTGCAACGACGACGTTTTTATCGAACCAGAAAGCAAAATATCTTCGCCCGACATAAGTTTCCGCTAGTGGCGCTCACCACTAGCGCGTTCGTTCGACGGGGGATACGGCGCGGCACAAGATAAACTGAAAAATATCCTCAAAACTTGGTGCAAAAGTGGCGTCTCTCAATCTTTGATGATTGGTTACACATGCTTAAAAATTCATAATGTATTAATATTGGAAATCACCGTATTCGGGAAAGTCTACAGAATCTTTTGCTGTAATGAGCAATTATAAAATCTTTTATAATAACGTCATGATATTAGTTTAAAGTTGATAAATATGTCTGTTTTTCAAATTCAATTTTCTCAAAAACTGTGTGTCTAGGGGAAAGATTAAGGGCAGTTTATATTTTGCAGAAAAAGTTACTTTTCTTTGCTTTACGTTTCGTATAGTGATTATACTTTAATACATTTTTATAGATCCACCAATATGAAATTGTAAAAACAACTGAACACATATATCTTTACTGTTTCAATAATGACTTGTTCTTTTGTAAAAATTCACAGAGAAATTTTTAGAAGATATTGGAATGCGAATGGCGGGTTCCTTAGAAGTCAGTTTTTGCATAAACCCTAGTTAAGCGAGTGCAGAGTACATATTAGCAAAACTGATTCATGTAATCAATAAGTAGCAACGTTATCGTTGACAGATGGAAACTACCGATTTCCTAGTATTTCACCGTATTCCTAGCCGATGGAGCTTGTTTATCAGCTGATCTTTTATGGCAGCTTAACATGGCAGGCCTAAAAGGTCTTTTTGTAAGTGCTTTCATAATGCTATGTTTAACTACTCATTTGGAGAAGACGTTGCATTTCTGGTATTTACGATAAGTCCTTCAGGACTTTTTATACTCTCAATTAACCCTTGGCACTCGAGTGGTGACTCAGAGTCACCACTAAAAATTGCGGTACCATTATTCAAAAAATATTGTTTACATTATTAAATATATTAGTATCTAATTCATTACTAAACCTTTAAGTATTGTATGAGGTATTATATCAATTTCATATTCATAAAATGAAAAAAAATCATGTAGAATGGAATTTTTCTAGGTCGAAAGGAATATTTGATTTTCTAGTTAAAATAGATCCGAGTGCAAAGGATTAATAAACACGTTGATGTTATAAAAAGCGTGCCAGAAATTTTGATTGTTATAAACAGTTTTCCAGAATAGTGTTATATAATTATATAATTGATATAATAATGATTAAAATTAATAATTTAATAACACTGTCCAACAAATTCCAACTTTTTTTGGTTATTTCAATTCCCACTATGCGATTCTTATAGATTTTCGCGCTGATTCCGAATCTGACCTTAATTTTTCTCCTATACGTATCTCCTATACGTTTTCTCAAAACTTGATGCAAAAGTGGTGTCTCTCAATCTTTGATAATTGGTTACACATGCTTAAACATTCATAATGTATTAATATTGGATATCACTGTATTCGGGAAAGTCTACAGAATCTTTTGCCGTAAAGAATAATTCAATATCTTTTATAATAACATCACAATAATTGTTCATAGTTGAAAAATGTTTTTTTTTCAACTCAATTTTCTCACAAACTCTACGTATAGAAGAAACATTAAGGTCAGATTCGGAATCAGGGCGAAAAACTCTATAAGAATCGAATAGTGGGAATCGAAATAATTTTTGGCTGTTGGACAATGGAATTAGTCATTTATAACGTGGACCAATCAGGACGCGACTACAGCAGACGGATTTCGGCTTGGCGACAGGTCCCGTTGAGTATGGCGTTGGCATTGATCGAGTCGAAATCCGTCTGCTGTAACCGCGCTCTCATTGGCCCGTGTTTTTCGTTAACAACTCGTGAACGAAGCCGTGAAAACAATTTTCCTGAAGGAAAAGGTTATTTTAAATTATCTTAGGAGTCACTCTTTTCAAGGAAATACAACATTTTTAGGACACCCTTTATATTTATATGAAAAATAAGTACTTAAAACTGTAATTATTTTTATTACTCCAAAGTTGATTATATTATATGCGGAATTACGAAAGTCTGTTCACCAATCTCTCTGTAACTGTAATATCTTATAGTTCGCATCAGTCAGCATTGCACGAACCACGATCAATATGGGAAACTTTATACCTTGTTTCTCGCACTGCTGAACTATTTGAAAGAAAGTTACAATTGCAACATATTTCAAGGTCATCAAAATCGGTGAGGAAGCCTCTAATGTAAATAATTACCATGCTATACATAGCATATGTAATAGTAATAATGTATGATAAATTAGAAATTATTTCTTTTTCTTTTTGATAAATTAAATATGGGCCAAATTGTATCTTGTTTGGTGGAATTTTAATCAGACAAAATGCCGCAAATATATTGGTACAATTTCTGTACAATTGTTGTATATAAGTTAGAAAACACACGCGTACTCTGTGTGTTAGCAACAGTTTCTGCAAATATGTCGGAAACGAAGGTCGTCCGGCGGTGACATGTATCGGAAAAAGTCGTTCAGAATTGTGCCCCCAACAACATACTAAAAGATTATTGAAATCGCTGAGGATCCCCTATTGTAAACGATTACCAAGAATTTTGCTGTCATCATAGTTTATGTAAGAACGTGTGCACTGCGGCAATATGTTCGTTCTTTCTTTCGGTGCTTAACACACACGCTACCGCCATAAAATACGTACTGAAATCTTAAACTAATCGAATAGCTGCGCCGAAACACCGCAATGCGTGTTAAAAAACCACATTATGCACCTGGCCTTGAGTCACTATTAGAATCGCCGACAATTTCTCTTTTGCAGCGGAAGTTAGAGTAACATAATCGTTCAATTGCGGACCTTTACGTGAAATAAAAATTTTCTGTATCGATTGCAGGGAACGAGAACTTTTCCCCTTGTTTCGTCATTTGAATAAATTGCACATAATGTAACAGTATTCTTACATTTGTGTAATGTGTTTACTGTTTTATATTTAACCTTTTAAATAAATAAAAATGTATTACCGTAAATGTGTAAAATTTGCAGTTTAATAATCATAAATGCATTTATTCGTTTCAACGAATGAGTAACGTTATTGCTAGACTCCGGATTTGATGCATTTATGACAAAAATGAGCAGGTGTAATTTAAAACGGTGAAAAGATTAGAACACTTTAAGAATGTTAGTACTATATTATTTTCAATTATATATTATTCCATTATTACAGTACAATTATTATTGGAAAATAGATATTTATAGTTAGCTGCTGTGTGTTGTAATTGATGCACAAAGTTTTTACTTTGAGTAAAGACCCGCAATCAGAAATATTTCAAAAAGTTAGAAACATTTAAGATATTTAGAAATATTTCAGAAATTTAGAATTATTTCAGAAATTTGTTAAGAAAAAAAATATTTCAGAAATTTAGAAATATTTAATTAATATTGAAAATTAGAAATATTTCAATAAGTATTACATCCGGTAAATGAAATTGATTATTCTAGTTTATAAAACTGATAAACAAAATACTGACTAATTCTTAAACTACGGGTTTTATGCATATAACAAAAATGTGTACATAAAATTGAAAACATTACAGAAAACATTTAAGAATATGGTTGTATTTTTTTATCTGGTTAAAATGACTAAACTGGGAAGATATTTTTATCTAGCTCCTTTTTCTTGTAGAAAATGTCTCATGCAGAAAATTGTATATTTTGCATAAAAATTCCCAGTCGGCTTATTATGTCCTCGAACAAGTTTTCGTTGTGTCGTGTCTCTGTTGCAGCGAAAGCGCGGTATGCCACAAGTTCATAATCAATGAAATATTGACATTAATTACGTTAGGCATTTAATAGGATAAATAATTCATGCGAACATGAAATGGTTAAATGTTTTAGAGCCGCCGCGAACATCCCCTCAGCAGGATGCAGCGGTAACTGGCGGCCCTCTTCCTCCTCCCCCGCCTTCTTCTCAGCACCCTCAGCCCTACACACAAGTAAGTTCAAACAAATTAAGTAACAAATACTTGAAAAATTAGTTTCCATTAACCAATTCTGTTGTAAGCCAATTAGAATTTCATTTCAGTAATGATAAGACTAATAAGTAAAGTCTTCAGATTCAAAACCTTCAATTTTGATAAAACTTTGTGTACATACACATACAGGGTCGTCTACAATTTAGTCCCGTCAACTTTTGAGGCATTTTCGATAGTCTGACAAAGAAAGGTTTTCAACAAAAGTTAATCATTTTGTAATTGTCTACAAATTGCACCATTAGAAAGAAAAAAAGTTTCACTTCAATGAAAAGTTAATGAATGTACAGCGTATCGCACCATATATTACCTCCTTGATTTTCGTCATTGTTATTATACGCAACGAGAAATGTTTCAAATGGAAATTAAATGGTTTCAAGAGATACACATACTGGTGTTATTAGTTTTATTTGTAGGCGTATGCGTCAAATACTTATGAAGATTAACTATTATTTTTTTAATGGAACAATATATTTCATTATGCACCAAACAATTTTACTTTTTATTCTCTATGGAAAAGTATTAACCCACGCATGTCGAAAAATAATTAGTTTAGGAGATATTTTAATTTTAATATTGCTAGGAAACCTCTTCGACTTCATTGCTCGACATGGAGGAACGAGATGTAAATGGACGTAACATTAAACCCTTTTTGTAAATAATTATTAAATAAATGAAGTTATCATTAATAGTGGCGTGACGAGTGGGATTTCCTTGGAAATATTTAAATTAAAATATCCCCTAAACTAATAATTTTTCAACATACATAGTTTAATAGCGTTAATCGAGATAGCAACATCTGGTAAGACACCCTGTACAGCATTAGTATTTTATATAAATCTACACTGAAACCTTGAGTTGACTTGGACTAAGAAATTAAACAGCCTGTGGTCTGTCGTTCGGCATTATTCTTTGTACAACACAGCTACACATTAAATGCGTTTGTATTAGACTCGGTATTATGCGTTTTGCATAAGACTGAATGCAAATTAGAAAATAAAATGATATTGTATTATCTCTTCGGATTTCTTTGAACAAGAAAAAATCGCTACTTAGTACCAATTTCTTAAAAGTCAATTCAAGATTACAGTACAGTACGTCGTTGATCCGTCATAAAATCGTCCATAAAACTATACAGTCAGTTACACACACTGCCATTTCAAGTCAAGGTGCCCTTAACTTTTTCATTGAAATTAAACTTTTTTCAAACTTTGGTCTCATAAATCGCCTCATAAATCGTTGGTATTCGACTGTACACAACTTCAGCTGAAGTTCAGAAAATCGGTCGACTCGGATTGAGCTCAAATTTTGCACATAGCTTCACGTTCCATTAATGCAGGGGATTCGTCCCTCCCCACCATAAAATACGTTGAAAAAATTATGTCGGTAAGGTAGAATATTACACTAAAATGATAAGAAATTTTTTTCGACTAGCCAAAAATTCTTTTAGGAAACATGTTTTTGGTGCAAAATGTGGCTGCGTGCAAATTTGAGCTAGATGCGATTTGACCGAAACCGGACTTACAAGATACTTTGCTATAAAATCACTGTAACGACGAAAACAAATAAAATTAAAACTGTTTCATAATTAAAGAAAAATTTTCTTAGATGATAATAGCTCAACTAGTTCCAAATTTTCTGTTCGTCACATTAGTTTCTCTTTACTTGTCGTACACAAGGTCAACCAGCGTTTAATTAAAACAGAAATTCATATTTAACGCACATTGTACCACAATGAAACATTCCGCAGCAATTTTATATATAACTAATTATACACGTTTAAAGGCAATAGCGCAGTATCGATCCTTGTTTCCAACATTTTTATATTGGAGAGAACGATGTAAACCACAAACACTCTGAAACTGTGTATTATATCGCAGAGGTCACTTCATGCGTTTCAAACACTACGGCGCCACATCATTTATTAAGGACTGTTAGAACTCCATCTTAGAGCTATTATACCACACCTGCTTCATTCTCACATACGAAGCAAGTTAAATTACTCGCGAACTGTTTGTTATACGCAGAATGTTTCAAACAGAAGTCGTATGGTATCATAGCGGACATACAGTGCAGGAATCTGATTATTATTAGTTGTTAGTTTCATTGGACTATAAGACGTACAAATTAAAACGGCAATAACACTGTCCAACAAATTTCAACTTTTTTTATGAGTCCCAATTATTGTTAGGAGGTTCTTATAGAGTTTTTTGCACTGATTCCGAATCTACCCTTAATTTTTCTCCTAGACGCACAGTTTCTAAGAAATTTAAGTTCGAAAAATAGACATATTTTCAACTTTAAACAAATATTGTGATGTTATTATAAAAGATATTGAATTGTTCTTTGCAGAAAAAAATTCTGTAGACATTCCCGAATACATTAATATTCATTATTAACACATTATGATTGTTTAAACATGTATAAACAATCATTAAAGACGGAGATACAATACTTTTGCACCCTATTTTGAGGATATTTTCCAATTTATATAAAAAAATAAGGGTCCAGCGGAAAATCGAACTATACCACGCGATAGAGCAGACTTTCATCTTGAGAAACCACCCTTTCAAATTTCCAACGTTGACGTTTTTTTCGATCCAGAAAGCAAAATATCTTTGCCCGACATGAGTTGCCCCCAGCTCCGCTCACCACTATTATTCAAAATCTAATATAAAAATAGGACTTGTAAGGGCAATCGCGGCCTAGAATGATCTTTTATCTAGCGCTTTTGACTACGGAAAAACCCCATATTTGCACTATCGTGAAATGACACAGCCTTGCAATTCCGAAAACGAGTCGTCTATCTATTAATGGTTGGCTTATCCAAAACTGAGTACCTCCGCTTGTATCGTAGCCGGCAGCCTGGACACACGCCAATTTAGGAACTGACTTCGCATGGCGACTTTTCACGACGGTCTGGTAATCCAAAAACGGAGCGTTCCCCACTTTTCTCATCTTTTCTCTTACACGAAACGTTAACTCGTGCGATCATGTGCGATCATGATTCCCAACCCACTCTGAGGAGGGAGACGGGGATAATGCAAGGATGCCGAGGCCCTTCGAGCCGTCTGAGGGCCTGGATTTACCCGCTAACTCCACCACAGTGACCTCCTTGAGCTAGTAGGAAGGGGGCCAGGAAGTCGTAACTAAAATCCACTCTGGCCGCCCTCCCTTCCTGTTACAACCCATTCCGGGAAGGAGACGGGATAGTCCCTGGCATATCCCGATCTTTTTTTTTTTTTTTTTAACGGGAGGAAAAACCCATCATGGGTGCCCCCCCCCCCCCTCCAACGCTGGAGTTGAGGGAGGCCAATGCCGGACTCCTACCGGCTAACAACCTCACGACCGTCCCCAGACAATAATGTGGGGAGACAGGGAATCGCTAGAAAGCAATCCTGTCCCCCCGCTGTCTTTATTATGATCTTCCCGAAGGGTGGAGTGAAGCTCCCCCCAACGCTTAGGCCCTCTTAAGGAAACGCAGCAACGGCGGCCACGTTTACCCCTTTCCTGGGTCACCCGTTGGGCGGCCGAGTCCCAGCTCGACCCCCCGATGACGCCTGGTGACCCCGTCGTCCGACCGTGCCTAGGCGTGGTCGTCTGGCATTCTCCTCAGCCGGTGCGGAAGAGGGGGTCACCGCGCGCGGTGCGGCCAGCCCCTCCGGAAGGGTGCATTCCGCACACCCCCGGGGCTGACCCCCCTTCCCGTGAATACGGCGAGTACCGGTACTCCCGCGTTCAGGACCCCTCCGGCGATACGGGCGTCTCCGATCGTGGGAGGAGGTCACGCTCCGTGGTGGACCCCGCCAGAGGTGCGTGGCCCTTTTTAAACCACCTCCATTCACTCCCCATCGGGAGGAGGAGGCGGAGTCGGCTCGTCCAGTGCCGGCGCGACCTGAGGGGTCGCGACCTCAGGCACCTCGGTCCCCTTCCCGCTCCCCCGCTTCGGTCCGGTTTTTACGCCGGGCCGAAACGAGGGACAAGCCCGGGAGACCTGCAGGTCACCGCCTTATGCCCCTCCACCCCGCACCTATAACACCGGCCGAGCCGGCTCGCCTCCTCCGTGTGGGCACATTGTGCCCACGTGTGTGCTCGGCGCAGACAGCGGAAACACTGGAGCGGACGCTGCTCCAGTATCTCCACCCGCGCCGAGGCCCACCCCACCCTCACGCGCCCCACTCCGGCGACCGTCTTCGCTGTCGCGAGGGGCATACGGAGCCAGCACGTATCGGGCCCGTAGCCCCTCTCGGCTGGGGGTCCGTTGACCACCCCCACGCGGACCTCCTCCGCGGGGCACCCAGATGCCGCCGCAAGGGCGTCACGAACCGCCTCCGGGGTGGCACATGCGTCCATCCCCCGGAGACGGATCTCTGCCTTCCGCGTGGGGGTGCTCACCAGCACCCCCGTGCCCTCGAGGACACTCCTCATCCGCCCAGCCAAGGCGGTGGCCTTGTCGCGGTTGCCCATGCCGCGGACCCTCAACATGAGGGCCCCGGTTTGGGCGCGACCGACCTCCGACCCATCGGTGATTGATCCGTCTTGAGGATGTCGGCAGTCACCCGGATCATCGCCTCCGTCAGGGTGGCTTTGACCCCTACGGGGACGATGAGGACCACGGCCGCCGTTTGGCTCTGCCGAGGCAGACGCGGCGTGGTCCCCTTCTTCGTGGGAGGGTGAGCGGGCCCCTTAGTGGGGCCTTTCCCTCGCTTGGTGGCCTGGGCGGTGGCGGGCCCCGAGGGAGGTTGCGCTGCGGCCCCTTTGGCTGCCCGCTTGCCCCTCCGAGAGACCACCTCGTCCCAGGTCCCCTCCTTCCTCGAGCTTGGCTTGGTGGGGGGGGGGGGGGGGGGGAGCCCCCGTCATCCCCGAGACGGCCGAGCTAGAAGACGGGGGCCTAAAGGATCCCCGCATCTTCCCGCTCCCCCTCTTCGTATCGCCACCCCTGGTACGAGGGGCCCTGGTGCCCGCCGGCGGTGGTCGCATCAGGCGCTCCGACGTGTCCAACGGGACCTCCTTGTCCCCATGGGGACGTCCGCGAGCGTCATCGACGACATGTCCCCTACGCGGGTCGAAGACCCCGCCCCCGTTGATGCCCGCGACATGATGGCCGCGTCCCCTTACTCGAGGCCGTGGTCGCCGCAGCTGCGGGGGCGAGCGTTCCCCCGCTAATCCCCAGTTGCGACAGACCGGGGGCCAGCGGGCCCCCAGCCTGTCCATCAGATCATCCCGCTGCTGGGTTATGTGACGGAGGCGTCCCTCCATCTCCACTACCAGCTCCCTGGCCTCGTCCAGCTCCCCCTTGGGAGGTGGTTTGCCCACGGTCTTCCGCGCGCGTCGCGCGAGCTCGAACCCGGTAGCACGAATGTGCCGGGCCGAGACGCGGAGCTCCTTCGCGAGGTCCCCCTTCAGGCCCCAGGACAACAGCTCGTCTGTGGCCGAGAGCTCACACTCGGCCCAGGCAGCCCCTTCTTCGAGGACCTGCTAAAGCGGATGTCCGTCACCAAAGGATCCAAAAGATTCTTTGGTGGAGTACGCCGACTCGTCACAGGGACTCGCTTACGCTTCTGCCCCGCGCCCCTTTAGGACGACGCGGAGGACAGGGAGTGGACGGACGCGCCGCCCCTCCGTGTCCCCCGCGTTGCCCTCCGTCATCCTCCTCAGGAGTTGGACCGCAGCCCAACCACCGGGTGGCGGTGGCGGCAACGCTGCCACACCGCCCGAGCCCGGGCTCGCCCCCTGACGGGACGTCCCCGCCATTGCCACCCTTTCTCCGCCGGCGAAGGTGCCCTCCCACGCCGCGGCACTACTGGCCCCTGCCCCACCCTTCGCGCCTGCCTTTCCCCCCTTAAATATCTTTGAATAGTCCATCATGTGTCATATTGCCCTTGGTTACTACACCGCCATTTCTGGTGGTGCCTCACTGATCTGCCTCCTAATATACTCGGCGGAAACATAACTAACCGCTGGGGGGCGCCGCTCGCCCATCCAACGGGCCCTTTTACACCCTTCGGCTCGGTCAGCCCCGGAGGGAGGCATGCTAATGATCGGATGTACTCAACCGACCCACGTCCCGGCGCAAGTCCGGGAGTGCCCCTTCGCCACAGCCAAAACTTGGGGTTAAGGATTTTTTATAGAGGTTGTCATCCTCGCTGGGCCGGCCGATTAAGGCAAGCCCCCCGTGCCGTAAAACATGGACCACGGACACGGTCTGAGGCCCTGTGCAGACATATTTCTGCACAGGACACGTGGTACCCCTCGCTCCGTTAGCACACGCCGAAGCGTGTCCCAGGGTCCACCACGAGGAGGTGGAGCGAGAGGATTTGAGTCTGGGACAACCCTCAAATAGAGAGAACGGACCTACAGTGGATCATAGTCACCACGGTAAACGCCCCAGACTCTAAGACCCCTGGCATATCCCGATCTCGTCGATAGCTATCCTACAGGATCGGAGGTGTCCTATGCCATTTCAGGATATTTTACACAACACCAGCAATTGGCTCTCTTCTTGCCGGATGTCGACGAGACGAAGACGAAACTGATGTTTTGGGACGTGACGGTCCCACGTCGGCGCCTTTAGGTTTCTTGACCAGGGTATGAGCTTTCCTTTATCTCGTCTTCCGGGGGATCGCTGGCCAGTTAAAATGGCGCCCTTGGGTGGAGTTGCATTTTGTTCTTTAACCGGGAAAAGATTCGCGGCCTCCTAGATCCAGGTTGCAGACCTGAAATTCTTCGCGCGTACTCAGTGCGGCACATATAAACATTAATTCTTACCCTAATCATCTACCCTTCCCCTTCAACAACGCCATTCATCCACGTTTTCGCCATGGCCCTGTCACGTGATGCGTTTTGACTGTATCGTGCATGTGTCACAATATCGCGCAACTAATCGGGTACTGGCAGAGAAGGTGTAACTTTTTCCCCTCCATTCGAGTCAATTCTCCTAACCTGGCCACACTCGTCCCAGGGACAGCGCTAGCAAATCTAATGAGCTCCCGAAGTGATAGAATAATCAGACGGCGTGGCGGGTCATGTCGGACGGGCATGCATATTTTTGCCACGTCACATCGAATAATAAAAAATTCTAATGATCGAGGCTTTATCGAATCATCAATGCACCAGGTCAATATGCTCCAAATTATGTCATGTGTGGTCTCATTTTAATCAGCTTCTCCACATTGAGCCATGGGAAATAAATTGAGATATTCTGGGTTGAGACAGAGATTTCTGGTCTGAAGGTCAACATATTATATGGTTGAATTTGTCTTTTCATTAGCTATAATGCTACACTCATCAAAATACGTAATTCCATTAAAAGAAAAACGACGATGATTTTGAAATATTGGAAAATATGACCTAGAGAAAAAGAACTTCTCCATCACAATAATTGCCCCACTGAACCAAACATTTTCTTCCTGACACATTTTTTCGTATTACTAAAAACAACGGAAATATTTTCAATGGGAGTCTTAGGTGCCTCACCCTTGTACTGTATGCTAAGAAAATTACTTAATAAGGTTAGTACACGTAACTCAATGTAATGAGAGATGTATTCTGTAAAGCGATGAAGATCGGATCAATCAATTCGATCACCCGAAACCACTAACAAGAGCAGAACATGCGAGTAATTGGAGAAATCGAAACAGGAAAAGACATATGATAGGGACAAGAGATTTCATTACGGACCTGAAAACGATCAAATGCGCACAATGAACATTGTTATCTTGATAACTAGACTGCTAATCTTTATGCATTTATAGCAAAATTGAGTAGATGAAATTCGAAATTGTTAAAAAATTGTAAAAATTGAAGATGTCACTATATGATTTCTCCTGTACTAAAATTATTAAGGGAAGAAATAGCATCCGATTTAGTTTCTGTTTCTTGCAATCGATGCAGACAATTTTTATTTCGCATAAAGACTCGCAGTCTATCGATAACAAATTTAACAGAAACGTTGAACACATCTACATTCACTCAACAAAGTACTGACATAACTTTCAAAATTATGTAACTGTTTAAATAGTGGACAACATCACTTAAGTTTTTTTATGAATATAAAGAAATTTAGTTTATACCGAATGATGTGCGTGTGTAAACAAATTTTCAAGCAAATTGTGATGGTTAGGAATTGCGAAAAACTAAACAGTAAATATTGATTTCACAATTTTTTTTTATCTCAGCTGGTAATAAAAATTTAAGAAATATTCTGAAAATTTTATCAAAATCGGCCCACGTTGCAATGAGTTGCAAATGTTTAAAGATGGTGAAAATTGCAGTTTTTTTACAGTTTACATGCTAATCGTTTTTCTGCACCAACCGATTTCGATGAAATTTGGAAAATTTAAAATTTAAGCATTGCTTAAATTTTATTACACACTCAAATAAAAGAATTGTAGAATCAATGTTTACTATTTTTGGCTGTGTAGCCGTCATTTGAAATAACTTTTTCCTTTGCAAAAATGTTCTCCCCGGCTTAGTCCAGTCAATGAATGCTTAAAAGGGGGGTGTAGAGGGAAATGGAAGGAACACAATTTTTGACTTTGGAACTTTGTTCGGAATAGTTAGGAGGCAAACATATGTAGTAAAAGTCCCCACTCCTAGGAGGTGAGCGGGGTGCAGGGGGGCACATAGAAGGTCCCTTTTTCTGTTATTCCATTCAATTTTTCGCTATCTCGCATAGTTTCTGAGATATCCGCGCTCAAAATTTACCAATTTTGAAAAAAAAAAATTCAAAACCAGTGTCGCCAAATCGAGAAAATCGAGGGGAATACAGTTTACTCCCTCTCTGATGACCAGATTAATACGTGACTTGCCTACGGACTTAGTGGGGGATGTTGGAGTATGCCCACCGTCCTCATTGTAGACGGTTACCGTTACGTATCCTTTGTTAAATCGGTAGCCAATATCAAACCGTACATCTCATGCCTACCACCAACTGAAGGGGCTGCGAAACAACATTCTCTGAGGACGTATCACCAAGTCCTGATGTGGTTGGGACATAAGCTGCCTCCTTAGATGTATGGGTAGGAGCTAACCACCAACAAATTTCTAACCCCGGTATAAAATATAATACCGGATATGATATAAACGTTATATCACTGTATAATATAGCGTTTTAATAAGGCAAAAGATGTGAGGCAAACATTTTTTTTCAAAAATAGTGAACTTTGAACGCGAATATCTCGGAAACTGTGCGAGATAGTGAAAAACTGACTGCAATCAATCTTGTGGCACATTTTGTCAGTTTTAATTTTGTATAGAATGGTGTTATCGCTAGGACACATAATTTCCGAGATATAAGCGAAAAACCGAAAAAGGGACCTTCCACGTGCCCTCCTGCTCCCCGCTCACCTCCTACGAGTGGGGAGACTTTTAGTATGTTTACCTCCTAACTAGTCCGAACAAAGTCCCAAAGTTAAAGATTGTGTTCCTTCCATTTCCCTCTACAACTTTTTGTTGACTAAACTAGCTTTGTTACGGAGATATTAACGAAAAACATGGACCAATCAGAGTGTGTTTACTGCGGACGGATTCCAACTCGGCCAATGATAACGCCGCGCTCAATAGGCGCCGCAAATACAATAACGAAGCTGTGAAGAACATTTTTGCAAAGAAAAAAGTCGTTTCAAATAACATCAGGAATCCCTTTCGAGGTAGTATAACATTTTTGCGATACCCTGCATATAAGATGTTCAAATTTCATTTTTCGTGGATGTATTGATTATTTACAAACTATTTACAATAGTTTTTAAACTTGTAACGCGACGAAGGGCGAAACAACCCCGGGGACGCCCTTGAATGACAGAAGAAACGCACCGTGGCCGAATGTTCGAGAAGACCGCGTGGTCGAGAACATTCTAAAACCCCTGGCAACGCGTTGTTGATAGGGTTAGCAACGATTTGATATAAATACTGGTAAACTATCGCGGAGCAATCATTTTTGTTCATCATATTCACGAGGAAGCGTAAACATCTGAAAAAGATCTTCCCCTAATAAAAGTGAATAACGCAGAAATCCCTTATAGCAAGACGGTAAAATATCTGGGAGTTATCTTCGACGAGGGTCTCTACTGGGCAGCTGCGATAGCGGACAGAAGGAAAAAAGCAATGGCCGCACTAGTTGCGGCAACAATACCAATTGGACAAAAATCTAAATTTAAAACCACCCTAAAAATATTAATATACAAATCATGCATCAGCCCAGTTATAACGTATGGAGCTCACCTTTGGCACACAGCAGCCAAAACACACCTCATGGATCTGCAATTAATTCAAAACAAAGCTATAAAAATCATCTTGAATCTTCTCAGAGACCACCCAACAGAGGATATTCACCTCAAATCAAAGGTGCCAATGTTGGAGAATACAATAAACCTACTCATAAAAAACTATCACCCTGACGACCACAGCAACTCTCTAATACAAGATACGGCAATGTTTAAACACAAACTCTTACCTTATAACCCAAAAATTATATTCCCCCTAAATTTAACCGAGGATCTTGGAGAATCAACCTCCGTGGGACTAAACAGCGTTGGAACCCCTATCACAGCACATCCAACCCGAAACAGAGGACACCGTGGATAATCACCCAAAAGGCGAGCCACGACATAACCAAAAACCCGCCTACTACGCGTGATAAACATAACCCGTGGAAACATGCGCGTAAAGGACCCACTAAAACATAAAAACATAGCGTGGTCATAGAGTGGTCAACAACCGAAACCACTCATCATTCTCTTACCCTAGCGCCTCTAGTGGCCTAGCTAAGAAGCAACCATAATTTCAACCAAGATTTAAATATTCTTAACAAGTTTTTTGAAACTTTCCTTGTCTCATAAACTCATTGTGAAAATAAATGATGACCAATTTGGAGCTTGGTTTATAAAGAATATTTATTAGGAACAGTAAATGAAATATCCTTTAATATATAGTACAATGTGACTGCACGGGTATGACACGTGTGCCTTCAATAAGCGTTATTAGCAGAGAGGAACAAAAACTAAAGATGGCGATGAAACAAAGAATAAGTGAGCGTGTCGCGCATGCGCTCTTGGCTATTTATAAAGTCGGCCCATAGATGCCGCACGCAACCTTACATACAGTACATCAACACTTTCAACACTCATGATAAGCAGTACTTAAATGCAACCCTAATGATACAATAATAAAACTATTTAAAAGTGTAGAAAGCACTACAGCTTGTGGAAACTTTTAATCCAAAAATAGGTCTAAACAATACAGGTCACATGACCTGGTTAAAAAAAAAAGCGGAGCAATCATTTTTGTTGCGCCTGTGGAAGAGACGAAGCAATGCTATCGGACACTCAGCAGCCCAGGAGAGGACAGGGGTTGCACCTGGACGCCTTTCTGGATAAATGGGAGAGGACGACCATGAGGGCCGGCCGCCGAACGGGCAGGAAAAACCAGGTGAATCCGAGTCGTGGACTTTTCCCCAGAAGGAGAGTACGGTTGAGATAAACCGGACGCCTATTGGTGGAACCACTTTTATACCAAAATATTCTAATTACACGTTGCTAACCTTCTTCAAAGGTTTAAGGGGGAACGCTACCCTTACTTTTCAGAATATTTATCAGTGTTACTCTCTGTGCAGAGAAAGAGTTTGATAACACTGATAAACACGCAACTGCCTGATCAACGCGAGATGGAGTTGCTTGCTATTTCGATATTCTAATCTTGAATGTTGTATTCTATTCTTCCAACTTGCAGGTTGGAACCGCTGACCGAAACCTACAATCGTACGAAAATGCATATATTGACTTTGTCACGCTTTCACTGTGGCATACACATGTATTAGGCCAACGCTTCAGTTTTGCTATGATTCCATGTTGACAGTCCTTCCGACTTGGCGCCATCTCGCCTAAACTAGCTGAACTAAAATTGGTTCTAGACTTGCTCCGCATCAGAGAGGACCTCTGTCTTCGTGAACGTAATATGGGGAAATCTCTGCTATGCGAATGCAATCACGCGCCAAGATTGTTTGTCCTTATTTCTGCGAATTTTGGGCTGAGTGAGGCCTCATTCTAAAGAGGAAGGTTATAGCTAGTGCGCTCGACCGCACTATGGCAGCGAAAAAATCTTTTAGAGACAAAAAAATACATTGAAGTCCGCAAATATTTTTCTCGATTTTGTCTCTAGTTCGGACACTTATATTATTAGATATAGACATAATCCCGTTAAAAAATCGGTCGAGCGCA
>CM052200.1:421686-431715 GCA_028455805.1 Lasioglossum figueresi
TTAGACTTTCTGCGGCTCCTATCGTAATACGTGCACTACTAAAAATATCTATACAGTCGCTTCTTATGAAATTAGTTTTATTACTTTTCTAATTGTAAAATAAAAAACCTGGAACCAGTCATTTTAACCAGTGTTGGTAGGTTTAGTGTTAAAATACGATATAATTTTCCCTCCAACCTAATTATAATTTTGTATTTTCTATTCGCCAGTAACATTTCAATGAATGAAAGTAAATATAAAATAAAATCTGATCTGAAATAGCAGTGACAAGTTTCACCAACGCAATAGCGAGTTATTGGAAAACAGGAATTGACAGGTTATCTGAAAAATGGCAACATATTATTACATTGTTACAAATAATGGAAATTATATCATTGAATAATATTAAACATGTATTTTTATAAATTGATTCACATGTTTTCATTTAAATACGATAGAATATTCCCTCCAACCTAATAATATTTTTGTATTTTCCTTTTGCAAGTAATGTTTCAATGACTAAAAATAAATATAAAATAAGTTTCACAAACACAATCGTAACAAGTGGCTGAATTTATCGAATCACTCACACACGCTTTTTATTAATTGGAATACTGTAAACATGTACGAACACGTGCACGTGGATATGCTAAACTAACCTCACTTCACGTAACCGCACGGTGATGCGACGCGACGCATAGTGGGGTATTTGGCCGAAAAACAGGGATAAAATATCGTGGCGTTATTTATGGGTTCAGGGTCATAAAATTGTAGGTCGTTGGATTCGTCTTGACGCCAGCTATAACATTATGAAATAAAAAGTGCATTTTAACATTTAAAAAATAAAAATGATTTATATTGTTTGTCGGAAACAATTTTTTTCGAAATTTAAGTACTGTTCAACTTTTATTGGAAACATTTTGTCCTCAGATTATCTGAACTCTTGAAAAGTAGTGATAAAGCAATGCTTTTAGTACGATGCGGCGGTCGGGATAACTCTGAATTAACTCTGACTATGCTCACTTTCCAGATAGCACCATACGTCGATAGGACGTATGTTTTATGTCCAGTTTATGTCCGAATGTCCTACGTCCATTCTGAACATTCGATGGATGTCCTTAAGTCTTAAATTTTGGACGTTCCCGGAACGTCCGTCTTTTAGGTTTTATGAATGTCCTTAGGACTTAAATTTTGGATGTTCTAGGAACGTCCGTTCCTTAGGTTTTACGAATGTCCTTAGGACTTAAATTTTGTATGTTTTAGGAATGACTGTTTCTAAAGTATTACAGAATATATATTGTTAGAACTTATAAAGGCTATTCCCGCGGGTTTGGTAGTGAAATTCGCCCCCAGCGGGAATTTAATCGTGCTTGGACCATTCGATATATAGCCTATCCAAAAAGACCCTCCTCTGCCAAGTTTCAGCCACATATTTCATCATCTGTAAGGGTAATTTATTATTGAGAAACATCAAAAAACCAGTTTTTGGCCGAATTTCCCTATTTATTGACAATTAAAAATTCTGAAAAAAATCTGACACATTTCGGATACTAAGCCGCATATTAGATATCAGTTCCAGATTTTTCTGTTGCAAACTCTAGTTGTAAAAAATGAAAAACACGAAAAAAACGGGAAAATGCAGATTTCGTACAGAAATCTTAAGTTGACTATCACAGATTTAATTTAGCAATGAGATATTACCGTAAGTATTTTGGCGGCTCTGCAAATGATGAGAGATAAGGAGGGAAAAGGAAACGGAGCGTTTCGTCCTAGGCCCGCTAGAGGACTCGTCAGTAAGGCTAGCTAGCGGGCCCTGCCTTAGCGGTGTAATCGGCAGTTGAGGACGTATATATAGGGATCGGTGACTGATCAGGTAGTAGCGAGAATGGTCTTTGACTATCTGTCCATCTTGTGGCGAGTGTAGGAAGTAGGCCGTCACAGTATTATGCACAATTTTTTCACATTGTAGATATTTAAAAAAGGGTGGTTTCATTTAAAAAATTGAAGATGACCTTGATATCTCTAAACTTTGTCCTCAAGATATTTAATGTCTTTGCTGCATGTTCAAAATTGATTTTCTCGAAAACGAGGCGCCAAACGAGAAAATGTTATTCCTTTTTTTTCGACTTATTTTTACATGTAGAATCATTCTCTGCCCGGTTGTACTACTCGTCCGGCCAAACCCTGTATATAGAATAATTTCTCTTCAGTATGATGTTGGGGCGACATTTTGCACTCAAGTTTAATTTTTCGGTCTGCACTAGTAGAATTAATACGAAGTTTTAAATTATTGTGACATTTTACTATGGAACTCTATTATTCTTCATGAAAATGGTCTATTATTCCTTAAATTAAGTATTTCGGAACTGGAGATCTTCCATTTAATTTCTTTGAACCGCATAGTGATGCATATGGACAGGTCAGTCATCAATCCGATGACTGATCATCAAAAACATGGTTGCGCTCTTAATGCAATACAGTTAATTCAACGATGGATTCACATGTGAAAAAATAACGTCATTTAAACTTTAAAGGGCTCACTCTGAGTATTGAGAATAGTGACCTGGACAATGTATTTGAAGGTCATTGATATTTACCTACATTGGTGGCCATTTTTCGTTTTGCATATTAAAATTTGACCAAAGAATAACACAAAAATCGACTAAACTGCATGCCGAGCATGTGGAAAAAGAGGTAGTTAAATGTGGCACAGCACAACTTTCCCAGATAGCACAAACACATCTTAAAGATATCTGCCAGAAGTCTGTCGCAAGACGTAAGTACGTCTGGCAGATGTCTTTTACGTCTGTAACACGTTGTTGTCACGTCGCTGTCGCACCATTTTACGTCTTTAACAAATCTTTGTTACAAAAGTGGGAGACTTAAAGATATCTTTCACAGGTCTTTTTAACATCTTAAGGTCTTTCATTCATCTCAAGAGATGTCATTCAGGCATCTTGTAAGCATCTTTTTACGCGTCTGTCTGGGCATCTTGTAGGCGTCTTTTGGGGACCTTTGAGGTATCTTTTACTCGTTATTTTAAGAGTCTTTCAGGCATCTCTTAAGCATCTTTTAAGCATCTTTTTACGCGTCTATCTGGGCATCTTGTAGGCAAAATAATAATAATATTAATATTAATATTGTCATAATCAGTCTATAGTGAGGTCTTGTTAAGATTAAAAAAAGAAAAATTACTTCATGCTAATTGCTTCATTCACTCATTCTAAGTAGTACTTCGAAACTTGTATATTAGTCATCCAGAAAGAATGATTATGATTAAAATCAACTTGGCTTGATTCGCGTAAAGGTGAATGTTATCCTGCACGACGATGTGCTAAACTAACCTCACTTCACGTAAAATATCGTAGCGTTATTTATGGGTTTAAGGTCATAAAAGAGTAGGTCGTTGGATTCGTCTTGACGCCAGCTATAACATTACGAGATAAAAAATGTATTTTAACGTTTAAAAAATGAAAATTATTTTATTTTTTTTAGAAAAATTTTTTTTTCGAAATTTTAAATATAGAATTTTGTACAGCATTAAGTACTGTTCAACTTTTATTGGAAACATTTTGTCCTCAGATTATCCGAACTCTTGAAAGGTAGTGATATAGGAATGCTTTCAGTACGATGCGACGGTCGAGTTAACTCTGACTCTGCTCACTTGTCACGTAAGCTTATTTTTGCGGTCTCCGATATGTATATAAAGAAATATATAATATTTATTAATAGATATTGTATATATGTATACATATATGTGTGTATATATATAAGTATGTATATAAAAATATTAATAATAGCTTCTTATTCCTAACGTAAAAACGACGTCTCCAAAGAGATGCCTTTTACACGCCCCGACAGGCGTACTTCTTCAGACGTCGTTTTGACGGTTGCAGGAAGGTGCCTTTAATGCATCTTATTCCTAACGTAAAAACGACGTCTCCAAAGAGGTGCCTTTTACACGCCCCGACAGGTGCCTTTTCGAGACGTAAGATGTAAAGACGTAAAAATGACGAGAAAACGACATCTTTAAGATGTACTGTGCTATCTGGGTTAATTCGCAAAATAAATCTTAATCTGGGTAAATGTAAAAAATCATTTGATTGGTTATTATTAGAGGTGTGCGAGAACCCTAAAATGTAGAGTCGGGTCGAGACGAGATTTCGAAAATTTTCAAGTTCCCGAGTATGTCAAGATTCCCAAAAATGTTCGAGATTCTGGAAAATTTCAGGGTTTTTAGTACTCGATTACCGTTATAAAACTAGCTTTAAAAGAAATCGTGGTATGAGATTTCCGATATTTTAAGCGTTTCCAAAAACAACATTGTAAAATTTATTCATTGATTCTTCTCTTTTTAATCCCGATACTTTCGAGAATCTCGATAATTTCGAGATATCAACATTTCCGGGTTCTCGCACACCCCTACTTATTATAAAAATGGCACAACGAAATTATACGATGAGAAAATATGTACGTGAACCAATATTGTTAAGCATAGACTATTTTCATGATTAATATTAATTAAGGAATTCTTGACTACAGTGTATTTAAAAGGCAGAAGAATATTGCGTGGTACCTAATAAGATGGTGAAAAGGGATAAAAGAGTATCTTAGAAAATATACCCATCCAATAAACGCGTTAAAAGTTTCTTTTCTTAGCTCTCGTCGCTCTTCCGTGAGATGCCGGGAAGGTTCACTTATTGTATGGAAGTTTGCACACTCTCAGTACGTGATGTTGCTATAAGGCTGTGAAACGAACCACGAAAATAGCATCCTCGCCAAAGGATCCTTTTACGTTGCTGAAAAAGGTGGCCGCAGTAGCGGCATAAAATTCGTCAAGAGATTTTACCTCCACTTCTTCGAGTTTTTAAAATGAACTACTGCTTAAAGCGTCCTACGAAACAAATTAACAACTTCAAAAATTAGCATCAACTGCTTTGTTCGTTGAATGATTATTAAATTTTAACGAAGATGTTGCAACCTAGATCAGTTCGATATAAAAACTAATTTTAAGTTTATTTTTTAAGTTCAACTTGAAAATTTATTCGTTTTTATTGCTGATAAATTATTACATATAGATGAATAAATTTTATTACTGATAGCTGAAAGTTAATTTTACTAATTTTTATGAAATCAACTTGTTAATAAAGTAAATTGTGTGTTTTTCATAAATATAAATAATAAAAATCTACATCAAATATCTTATAAACTAATGCTTTTTTTATCATAAGTGATTTAGTACTTTTATGTAGGGAATAACGAGTAGCAACGAACAGTGTGTTAAAAAATGTACGGTTGGTTACATTTAGAAAACAAAGTTGGCAAAGTTGACCTTCATATGACCTCTACGCGTCCACATAGAAAAATCGTATCCACATCGAAAAGTGTGCCCTCTGCAGAGTTGGGCAAATTATTGAAAAATAAATAATAAATAATAAATGAACGTGTGTGATTGTAATTACAAATATCAACTAAACTTTTTGTCTAAATAAAAGTCTATTTAAATAATGTCACAACTGATCTATTTATTGTTTCTTATTTGCAAATAAAAGAGTACTTCTTACTTGGATTGAGGTGGAGATCAAATAAATAATTTTTGGTTTTCTCTTATTTCTTGCATTTGGAATATACGGATCATTAATATCTCGCAATCGCGTATAAATCGTCTCCATCGAACAAGCTCTAATTCTCAAATAATGCAGAACAGACGATACATTAATATTACTATCACTGCTGAGTACAGTTGGGTAGAAAATTTGTTTAATAACTATGAATAATAAATAATAATTTAAGTAAATATTTAATTAAATAACAATTAACTTTATTATTTAACCAGTTAACTGCGTTCGACGTGTATACACGTCAATCAAAATCTCTATTGCGATGCAATAAGAATAATCTTCTGAAGAATGAATTGTTAATTTTTTATCAAATAAAAATGTAATCCTTCCTCGTTTTTCGTAAAATTTATAATAGGACACATTGCCCTGCGTTCAACGTGTATACTCGTCATTGGTTAATTTTAATTCCGCATTCTGTGGGGGATTTTTAAAATAAAATTCCGCAGTTAAGATGTTAAAGTAATTTATTTAGACTTGCTCAAATAATAAATAATTATATTTGCCCTTTTTATTTGAATATCCAAATAAAAAATAACTTGTTATTTAAATTTTTATTTAAATATTGCCCAACACTTGCACCCTGATACAGTTTAACTTTTGTCTGGATTTAATAGTATCATCAACAGTTTCGGAGATATTTGACAGAGTCGATTTAAATGGGACACCCTGTATATGACACAAGAGTGCCTGTACCGTGTTAACAGACAAATGAGAAAGGTCGTTAACAAACAGACTTCACGTGATGACACGCTTCATATCCATGCAGGCGTTTAAGCTTATGTTGAATTAAACATACAGGGTTAAGTGCTTTACAGAATAATTGTAGAACAATGCAGTCTGTGAAGCGACAAATCTAATTTTAAAATTTCACCGTGCGAAATTTCTATGCTAAAATCGTGAAGTAGCGAGTTCTGTCTACAATGTACAGGATGTTTTCAAATACCTACCGTTGCACAAATTACTACAAAGTGGTAGATGTGGTAGATCAGGCAGTTCCAACGAGTAGACTTGGTGCTTTTCGAGGCACCTTCCCCGCTTAGATTCTTCCCCCACTCATACGATTAGACTTCATCGTTATATGAATACAGTGGCCGAAATCTCTATAAAGTCATCTTCATATTCATAGATATTTGAAAAATATCACCATTCTTGTTGATTTATCGTACCTGGTCTTGTGTCTTGTTGACACTCGGATAGAGGGACACGCACTCTAGACCGCTATGTTCACTATTTACGTTTGTTTTGATTTTTTTCTGCGCGATGCAGAACACAAGTGCGAAGTTTCTATAAAGTCACTTAGCGTTTCTCTGGATTCCGAGCAGAGAACTATAGAAAATTTGAAATATTCTAAAAGGATTAGTTTTAGAACTGTGGCGGCCTACTTCCTACACTCGCCACAAGATGGACAGATAGTCAAAGACCTTTCTCGCTACTACCTGATCAGTCACCGATCCCTATATATACGTCCTCAACTGCCGATTACACCGTCTAAGGCAGGGCCCGCTAGCTAGCCTTACTGACGAGTCCTCTAGCGGGCCTAGGACGAAACGATCCGTTTCCCTTTTCCTTCCTTCTCTCTCACACATTTGCAGCGCCGCCAAATTGGTGACCCCGACGACGAACAGACAACGCAACCTCGGAGCACGAACGGAAGAAAACGACAACAACAACGAGCCCAAAAAAATGACATCAGGACATCAGGGCAGAGGAGGATGGATGCTACTGCCCGCCACAACAACGTCTCTAGGCACGAGCACGACATGCCAGCTCGCCACGATGCGCGTACAGTTTCGAGCTAAAACGCGCTTCTCAAAAACCCGACACGCATCAGGCTTGAGCACGACAGACCGCTCGCCACAGACGACTCGATAGGCACGAGCACGACACCCTAGCTCGCCGCGATGTGTGTACAGTTCGAGCTAAAAATCGCTTCTCAAAACACGACACACATCAAATCGAGTAGGCAACGGCAAAGTATCCACATAGACCTAGACCTCCTCGGATCCGGACATGCATCATCGTAGAAGAAAGGGGGGAACTCGTCCAGACCATCGTTGTTCACTGGCAAGGGGGTAATGTGGCGGCCTACTTCCTACACTCGCCACAAGATGGACAGATAGTCAAAGACCTTTCTCGCTACTACCTGATCAGTCACCGATCCCTATATATACGTCCTCAACTGCCGATTACACCGTCTAAGGCAGGGCCCGCTAGCTAGCCTTACTGACGAGTCCTCTAGCGGACCTAGGACGAAACGATCCGTTTCCCTTTTCCTTCCTTCTCTCTCACACATTTGCAGCGCCGCCAAAGAACTTATAGAAATCCTGTTTCTAATAATTTGATTCGCGTGTATTAGAATGCCGAGAGGAAAAGTGCTAACTATTGAAGAAAACGCGTCAATCGATGATTATAAAGATATGGGCTGCTTTAATCGTGCAATTGCTAAGAAAATTAATCGTTCATATACAGTGTTCAGATCGTAATTTTGAGGCGACACTCACGGGTGACGCGCGGACGGATTCCACTCAAGGTTGTAAAGCTTGAGCCCGGTTTGATCGCGGACGCGTCCCCGCGAATGCCCTCTTACGACTTTTACTACCCGCAAAATTAATCTTGGGTAGCCGGTTCAAATGGATTTAGCGATTACATAAGACAAAGTTCTTTGCGAATACAATAGTATACGTTAAAGGAGCGTTTCGTCCCGGACCTGCTAGTGGACTCGTCGGTAAGGCTGATCTAGCAGGTCCTGCCTTATACGCTAGCGCACGCGAGGGGTTTTTGATAGATATTACGCGGATTTTAGCGCGGTTGTCCCGATCGCTGGACAACGAACTACCGCAATGTTACTTCCCGACACTTATCCCGTTTTGAATGACAAGACAACGGCCGGTGCGTTGTCCTTGTCTAACCGAGGATTAAGATGGTGCTTGTCCGAAAGCTAAGATAGAACTGAAGGAACTCGAATTCCTGTCCGAACGCGACGAGGAAAAACAAGTGCTGATTGGTTCCTGCCGAAAGTTGCATTTACCAATCAGCATGATTTGACCGTTGACATCTCCTTCCTGCTGCTGTGAAGGAGCATTGGGAAGGAGGCGCGACGAGGCTCGGTTATCTGACACTGCCCGGAAAGGTCCGGGTGGTCGTTCGAAGGGACCAATTCTATGGTACATTGTTCTTTAACGTATACAAGAACGAGACATTTGCCAGATGTCTCGAATGGTCGCCGACTGACCTTACTTTACGTCATCTTCGAGGAAGATGTTTAGTCGCGAACGTACCATAAATATTGCTGCAAGGAAACCTATGCGTCGTGTTCCTGCGCGACGGAACATACAGTGAATAATAATTACATCAATTTACGTGAAAATTACGCGAAAAAATCATTTTAAAGGTGGTAATAAAAAATTGTCAATGAGACAACATTTATTATTAATGAGGTCTCCGGCTAAGGAAAGGAAAAATACAGCACAATTTCGAGCTGAATTGGAGCTTCCAGTAACAACAAGACGTGTGCAACAACTTTGAAATTCTTCTGGGAAATTTGTGTGGACAAGAATGCAAGGTAAACCAGGCCGAAAAGAAGTACATAAACAGGGCCCGTCTTGATTTCGCACGGGCACATACAGTCAGGGACAAAAATAAGTGGACAGTTAGTGGAAATAGGTAAAAATGAAGTTTAGTCGAATTAACATGACTGTTATAAACTTAAGTTTTCTTTACTATATATTCTTATAGCGTATTGATTATTTAACGAACAATTGAAGTTCATATTTACATCTTTGTATAAACACACCGTGCCATAACGAAAACGTCAGGTATTTATCAGGAGACAAAAATGAGTGGACACTCGATGAAATGCGTAATAAATGAAACACATATCAAAATTAGTACTTGGTATTGCCGCCTTTTGCATGTATTACAGATTCCAGACGTCGGGGAATACTTTGTATTAACTTTTCAATATAATCGTTATTAATTTTTTCATATTCGGACTGTAACCTTTTGAAAAAATCGACCTTATTATTTTGCTGGTCCAATGGAACTTTTGCGTACAGTAAACTCCATAAGTTCTCAATAGGATTCAAATCAGGGCTCTGGGCTGGCCATTCGAGCAATATAATATTGGAATCTTTAAAAAATTGTTTAGTTTTCTTAGGGTCATTGTCTCGTTGAAAGACAAATTCGTCGTCGCAACCCATTTTTACCACTGCTTCTTCTAAATTTTCATTTAGTATATCAATATACTTATCTGCATTCGTAATGCCGTCAATTTAAACTAACGTACCAATTCCGTTTTGCGAGAAGCACCCCCACACCATAAACGATCCACCGCCAAATTTGACTGCGGGTGTAATAAATGGTCTTTTATAAGCTTCATGTTTTTTTCTCCAGACTTTGTGCTTCTTTTTTAATTTCCGCAACTCAAATT
>CM052200.1:431815-449651 GCA_028455805.1 Lasioglossum figueresi
ATTTAGTATATCAATATACTTATCTGCATTCGTAATGCCGTCAATTTAAACTAACGTACCAATTCCGTCTTGCGAGAAGCACCCCCACACCATAAACGATCCACCGCCAAATTTGACTGCGGGTGTAATAAATGGTCTTTTATAAGCTTCATGTTTTTTTCTCCAGACTTTGTGCTTCTTTTTTAATTTCCGCAACTCAAATTTACTTTCGTCGCTCCAAATGATATTTTTCCAGAATACTAGTGGCATATTCACACATTTTTTTGCAAACGCTAAACGTTTTCTCATATTTCTTTAATTAATATGTGGCTTACGTCTAGCCTTGCAGCATTTTAAACCAGCTTCGCGCAGTCTTCGTTTTATTGTTTTTGTTGGAATATTTAATTCCACTATTTCTGCAATACTTCTTGCTGCAATCGTTGGATCTTATCGACTTGTACGAAAAATCCGACGGTTTTCTTGTATGGTGGTACAGCATTTGCGTCCACGACCTCTTAAATTTTTCACGGTCCTGTGCACTACATGCTTTTTATAAATTTTTTCTACTGCACTTTTAGATACGTTGTACTTCCGAGCTGTTACGCGTTAACTTAATTTCTTACATCTTGCATTCGGCAATTTTTGTATAAATGTTCTTACATGTACGATACATGAATTGGTACTGATAAAATTGATGGAGATCGCTGCATGTAAGCGTGACCTGTGCCTAGTGTTTGTATACATTTCTTACCTCGCAATAACATTACAACCAAGTCTCCACTTATTTTTGTCCCCTGATAAATAGTTGACATTTTCGTTATGGCACGGCGTGTTTACACAAAGATGTAAATATGAACTTCAATTATTCGTTAAATAATCTATACGCTATAAAGATATATAATAAATAAAACTTAAGTTTATAACAGTCATGTTAATTCGACTAAACTTCATTTTTACCTATTTCCACTAACTGTGCACTTAATTTTGTCCCTGACTGTATATCCTGGACAAAAGAGTGGGAGTCTGTAATTTTTTCAGATGAGAAAAAATTTAATTTGGATTGGCCTGATGGCTATAAATTTTATTGACATGATCTGAGAAATGAGAAAAGTGTGACAATGAGTCGTAACTTCGGCGGTGGTTCTCTAATGTTATGGACTGCGTTCAAAGCTGATAAAAAAACTCCAATGTGTTACATAAATCACAAAATGAATGCGGAAAATTATACAGATTTGTTAGACATGGTGCTGATACCCTTTACAGAAAATATTGAAGATGACAATTTTATTTATCAGCATGATAATGTTGCGGTACACGCGGCGAAGCACACAAAGCAGTGGCTTCTTGAAAGAAACATCAATGTTTTGCCAGTGTCGGTCAAATCATGTCGATGAAGATATTTGTCGACGATTTGACCATGTCGATGAAAACATAGTGTGGACGAAAGTTAATGTCGGCCAAATCGTGTCGATGAGAACAGTGTCGGTGAAATGAGTTGTCGACGATCCCAGGGTAATACTTTCAAATGAACATGAATCGGATAATGTCAATAAAGTATAATTCTACCAATACAAATGTTTGCCTCTTGTTTACGAAGAAAATATTGCAGAGTTTGTTGATTGAAAAAGAAAAATGTGAAACATAGACTGTCAACAAAACGAGTGAAAATATAGAAAAATCCGTACTTGTCGGTTTCAAAAGTATCGAGTGTATTGCGACCTTGAATATTCTGCACGTCATTCAAAAGTACCTGTTTTAATTAGTATTTGTTTACTCTTTTGTTACGGATGACGAACAGATGTTCAAGATCATCTCTGGCAGGAACCGCCCTAGATAAACGCACAGAACTACCGTAGATAAATCCACATATCTGTTTAGTTAGAACCAAAACAGATGTCATCATGAACGTGACTCGGGGGTACTGACAAGTACCACCTGTCATTGCAGGGGTATACAGGGTGAGTCACCTAACGTTTACACCTCAAATATCTTTGTTGTTTCTAAAGATACGTAAAATATGGTAAGGACAAAGTTGAATGGTACAATGGGGCTGACACGATGCCAAAAACAATTTTGTGTTTATGTCATTTTTTTAGAGATATCAAGGTCACCTTGCCTTTTTTAAATGGAACCACGTTTTTTTAAACACCTACAACGATAGTCCCTTTCATTAGGAATTCAGTGACTATAATTATTCCAAGGTCATTCAAGGTCACAGACAGAGAAAACGTATAAGATTTAGAATATGAAAGTAGAATACGTTTATCACGGTTGAAACTTGTAGTAAATAGTAAACATACTATGGTCGTAGTTAAAGTAAACATACCAAGGTCCTGCAATGTTATTGTTATTCAGTATTCTTATTTACTATCGGTATGTTTCCAAACGCGATTCCGCTATGTCTTATTCGATGACTGAAAAGTGTGATATCATCACGATTTACTGTGAATGTAGACAAAATGCAGTGCAGGCCCGATTACTTTACGAAGATAGGTACCCCGAACGAAACACTCCTTGTAGGCAGACTTTCATTAATACGTACAGGTTGTTCCGAAGTACTGGAAGTGTACATGCAAGACAGCACAAACGGAAGAATCCCACGACTAACGAAGACAATGAAATTAATATTTTAGCAGCTATAGCTGTCAATCCTCGCATGAGTACGAGAAAAATTGCCCGGGAAGCAGGCATAAGTGAAAGTAGCGTAATACGAATTCTGGCCTGACGTCAATTTCATCCCTTCCACATATCGCTCCATCAATAATTGCACGGGAATGATTTTCAAAATAGAATTAACTTTTGTCAATGGGGATTGCTTCAAAATCATTCATTTTTTTCTAATGTCCTGTTTACGGACGAAAGAACATTCGCTGATCGTGGCTCAATTAATCTACCGAACGCCCATTATTGGTCTGTGGATAATCCGCACTGGATGCGAGAAATTGATCATCAAAGACAATGGAGCGTAAACGTGTGGCGTGGTATTTTGAACGACAAAGTAATTGGCCTATATTTCGTTAACGGAACGACGACGGGACAGAAATACGCTCAATTTTTGCAAGAAGATCTGCCACTCTTGTTACAAGATGTCCCTTTACAAAATCGCTATGATACGTGGTACCAACATGACGGTTGTCCTGCTCATTATGCACGAGTAGCAAGAGAAACGTTCTATTCTCGATTTCCAAACCGATGGATTGGACGAGGCGGAACTGTTTCATGACCAGCACGTTCGCCTGATTTAAATCCACTGGATTTCTTTTTATGGAGTCTGCTAAAAGAGACCGTGTACAAGGATGCTCCAACAACAGTTGAAGATATGCGTCAGCGTATCATCGCAGCATGTACGAATATCATCTCGGATGTACTTATCAGAGTTCAACATTCCTTCGGAGCTCGTTTACAACAATGTATCGACGTAGACGGCCATCGTTTCGAACATTTAGAAAATACAGGTATTCTGCTTCCATATTTTGACCTTGAATGACCTTGGAATAATTATAGTCACTGAATTCCTAATGAAAGGGACTATCGTTGTAGGTGTTTAAAAAAGGGTGGTTCCATTTAAAAAAGTCAAGGTGGCCTTGCTATCTCTAAAAAAATGACATAAACACAAAACTTTTTTTGGCATCGTGTCAGCCCCATTGTACCATTCAACTTTGACCTTACCATATTTTACGTATCTTTAGAAACAACAAAGATATTTTAGGTGCAAACGTTAGGTGACTCAACCTGTATAAGCCCTTGCATTTCTGTTCTTGGGATCCAGTACTTGCGTAGTCACGAATCGTGTCGCGTCGTGTTGCATCTCGTAGAGTCAACAACTAGTGAGATCGGGTTTAAGTTCCCCTTCATATCAAGGTTAACTGTATAGATTATGCATGTATAAAGTTGCTCCGAGACCTCAGCATTGCCAGTGCGTCAACACCGTGCGTCTTAGGTAATAATAGTTCAATTCTTTACACTGTCAATTCAATCAGTTCGCGACAATTCCAATTGTAATACGTTTCTTATAACGAGAATATATTTGTCTTCTTTCGTAATTCGTGCAAATTCACTAAACCCATACTTATCGTCAAATATCCTAATCGAGTAATTGAACGTCCCCACACGATACAATCTTACCGCTCGGATTGTATCAATTAGATTATACTTATTACGAGGCCCACTAACTATCCAACCTAGTGGCTCCCCAATCTTGCATTGGGTTCGTCCACCAAAACTATACTATCCTAGCGGCTCGCTGACAATCGCATCAGGTTCGTCCGCATCCTAGCAGCTCCCTGACAATCGTATCACGTTCGTCTCTGCTCTTATCCAACATCCCAGCGACTCCCTGACAATCGTATCAGGTTCGTTCGCGACATTCTAACCATCCACACTGAAATTTATCTAACCTAGTGGCACCCCAATCTTGCATTGGAGTCGTCCACGAAAACTATACTATCCTAGTGGCTCTCCAATCTTGCATTGGGTTCGTCCACGAAAACTATACTATTCTAGCGGCTCCCTGACAATCGTATCAGGTTCGTCTGCGTTTTGACTCCATTCCTAGCAGCTCCCTGACAATCGTATCAGGTTCGTCTGCGTTTTGACTCCATTCCTAGAGGCTTCCTGACAATCGTATCAGGTTCGTTCGCAACATTCTGACCATCCACACAGAGATTTATCCAACCTAGTGGCACCCCAATCTTGCATTGGGTTCGTCCACGAAAACTATACTATCCTAGTGGCTCTCCAATCTTGCATTGGGTTCGTTCACCAAAATTATACTATCCTAGCGGCTCCCTGACAATCGCATCAGGTTCGTCCGCATCCTAGCAGCTCCCTGACAATCGTATCAGGTTCGTCTGTGCTCTTATGCAACATCCCAGCGACTCCCTGACAATCGTATCGTTATCCAACCTAGTGGCACCCCAATCTTGCATTGGGTTCGTCCACGAAAACTATACTATCCTAGTGGCTCTCCAATCTTGCATTGGGTTCTTCCACGAAAACTATACTATCCTAGCGGCTCCCTGACAATCGCATCAGGTTCGTCCGCATCCTAGCAGCTCCCTGACAATCGTATCAGGTTCGTCTGCGTTTTGACTCCATTCCTAGCAGCTCCCTGACAATCGTATCAGGTTCGTCTGCGTTTTGACTCCATTCCTAGAGGCTTCCTGACAATCGTATCAGGTTCGTTCGCAACATTCTGACCATCCACACAGAGATTTATCCAACCTAGTGGCACCCCAATCTTGCATTGGGTTCGTCCACGAAAACTATACTATCCTAGTGGCTCTCCAATCTTGCATTGGGTTCGTTCACCAAAATTATACTATCCTAGCGGCTCCCTGACAATCGCATCAGGTTCGTCCGCATCCTAGCAGCTCCCTGACAATCGTATCAGGTTCGTCTGTGCTCTTATCCAACATCCCAGCGACTCCCTGACAATCGTATCGTTATCCAACCTAGTGGCACCCCAATCTTGCATTGGGTTCGTCCACGAAAACTATACTATCCTAGTGGCTCTCCAATCTTGCATTGGGTTCTTCCACGAAAACTATACTATCCTAGCGGCTCCCTGACAATCGCATCAGGTTCGTCCGCATCCTAGCAGCTCCCTGACAGTCGTATCAGGTTCGTCTGCGTTTTCGCTCCATTCCTAGAGGCTCCCTGACAATCGCATCAGGTTCGTCCTCGCTGTTTATAATACCAGCGGCTCCCCGATCTCGCATTGGGTTTGTCCGCTTACCTTAACTAACAAATAGAGATCAAACTCCCAGGGTAACAACCCTTCGCCGGTTACTCGTGCTGTTCGCGTCCCTGGCTCGTAACAACCTCTTCGTAATCTAAATAAGACAAAAATCAAAATAACGTCCTACAACTTTTTAAATTAATATCATGTTAATGTTACTTTTAATTAATATATCGATAATTTTCTATGGTTCCACAGTTACTTTCGACCACCCTTTATATTGAAGATATAATAGGATTTTATGATGAATTTGAATGGAATGCACATAATTTACTGATATAACGTTTAAATAAGCAGCATAGTTAATTATTAGTTTCTTAAATATGTACCCATTGATTCAAAATACATTAATATAACACTGAAAGTAACAAACACTGAAACACCACATATAGGTTACTTCAGTAAAATATAATAGTAATGGAATTGGAGGGAGGACGCATCATGAAACATCTAATATAAGACGAACAGATTAGTAATCCCAATTGGTAGTTTTAATTAAATTTCAATTAAAGACACGATGAAAACTGACTTTACTTCGCAGTAGAAACGGATTCTGAGACAATGGAAATAACAATCCGGCATTTTGCATAGTTTTGCAAAAATGTTATTTATTTTTTTATCATTCTATTAATATAGTGCTATTATGTTGCATATATTTGTTGTATATATTGTATGCGTTTGAAATGTTTTGTATTAAAAACAGATAATGCAGTCAAACGTCAAACCATATCGAAGTTTCATATGAATAACATCCCATGTTCATTATAACTACAATAGTACAGAAACTTTAATCCAAACTGGAAAAGTTTAGATTCATTGAAGGTATTTAAACTAGAATAAAAATGAAAAAGTTTGTATAAAATGTTACTTTTTTTTGTAACAGTCCACAAACTATTGTGGAACCGTGTAGTAAAACAATCAATTACATTTCCTGTTATTTCGTTTGCAATACAATTGGGAGGGAACACAGCGCACTTCCTTAGCAACCTGTTACTTCCATGTGTGCACAAATACATATTTATTATACATTTTTTAACTTATATGCATACTGAATGTTTTATCAAAATCAGTCAACATTGCAATGAGCTACATACGTTTAAAAATGAGACCTTAAGGGTGAAAGTAGTAGATTTTCAGTCTTGTTAAGGCATTTTGCCTTTACGTGATCATCTTTAAACGTTTGTAGCTCGTTGCAACATTAACCGATTTCGATGAATTTTCAGTATGCACGTAAAATTATCGTTACAGGTTCAAATAAAAAAGTTGAAAAAACATCATTTTTAAAATTTTGTATGATTCCTAGCAATTGCATTGTAAACAAATATTTGTTTACTCTTTCTCTAGCAAACTAGTCGATCTAACATCTTAAAAAAATTCAAGTGTTTCGGACCAATTTTTAAAAAGTTATGCGACTTTCCAGCGCTTATTGCGAGTGTGCAGTTAATATTATCCCCGACTGCATATGCGTATTGCCGTGCGCCATCTGAGGGCCGAACAGCGTGCAGTCTCAGGATGTTTAACTTTGAAATACCATACCTATTGTTTACCTAACACTGTGATTGATCTCAAAAATGTATAGCATTTATCTTGTCAATAAATATTGGCTATTCTCTATTTCAGGATTCTATTGAAATTGAAACATTATTGATACACCTCTTACGCAGAGTCGATAGTGATTTCTATCTGTTCTTTGTGATAAAAATATAACAGAAAAATTTTTTCTGTCTTCTTTTTTTCTTTTTATAAATATACTCGTACGTCGTAAAGACTATAAAGTCAAAGGGTTCAGAGTTATTAATACTAGCATGCTTCATAGAGTTTCTGGGTTAATTTAGTTCACATTTTTTCATTCACACCGAATATGCTTTTCAACATGTTCATTCATCGTATGTCGAGAAGTCGAAATACAAAATATTTTAACGAATTTCGAATCAATTAACTCGAAAGAATAAAAAAATTTAAAAACTACAACATTTGGCAACTTGACTCGATCTGTTATGCGTTAAACAATGCAGTGATATACAGGCTATCCCGTGTAAATCAACCCACTCGAACGACTGCCAAATTGTTGATCATACAAAAAACTGTTCCTGGAGCGAATAAGTATTTGCGGACGTTATGAGATAAATGATTGTCACATTGAATCTCTCATATCATTTTTGTAAAGAGTAGCAAGCTGCATTAAGTGATGCAACAAAAAATATATGTTTCCATTGTTAAAAAGGTGAATGACCTTCATGTCCTCTACGCGTCCACCTACAAAAAAACTATTAACGTTAGAATGCGTCACTCTTGATACCAGTCAATTCTACGTGAACCATTTTGTGGTACGAATAATAATAGTCATGGAAATTGAAGTGGTAACATGTGGCGACTCATCCTGTATCCTAACCTCAATTACGTCATACATCATTTGAATTTACATCTAATTTTTTTGGTCGTTATTCTATATGTTAAGCTTACATTTTTTTAAAAAGCTACGAATATACAAGCAGGTATCCATCCAATTTTTGTTGCAATCACGTATATGCATTGCCAAACAGTTTGACAGATATTCGAGTGGGTCTATTTAAATGGGACACCCTGCACAATTCCTAATTATTTCTCAGCGTTACTCCATCGATTAAAATACCTTAATGTCCCATTCTAAATCTGATCGCGGCTCGGATATATCGGTGCGAACCACTACTAATTCAATTACAAAACTTCTTTATTTTTCTTTATTTTTTTATGGGACTTTTACCAACTTATTTGTGACATTTTTCTAATTAAAATCACACTAAACACGATATAATTTCAACTGTATTTAGTGATTTAATTGACGGTATGGAGTAACTTTAGATCATAGAAGAGGATAACGAGTGAAAAAGAAAGAGAAACAGCGACCGCGACGGTCAGCAAAAATTCAAAACTTATTATATTGTTTAAAATACCAATGCGATGCTAACTTTACTTATTTTCACAACTTTCTTCTTATACAACCTTTCTCAAGATATTTGTCACATCTTTCTGATTAAAATGAGTCGTTTAAAAATCTCCAACGGGCTGAGGCTCCGTTAATTTCCAAAATTCTAGTCTAATTCATTGAGAACATATTTTCGAGGTGTTAAGTTGTTTATTTAAATGTATACTATGTATAGCATATGCTAAATATGGGTCAAATTGTGTCTTGTGTTTGGTGTCATTTTAATCAGAAAAATGTCACACGTATATTGATAAAGTTTCATTAGAAATAAGTAAAAAATAAAGAAGTTTCAGTATTGCACTAGTATTGCCTCACCGATACGCTATTTTTTGTTGCGCCTTTGGCCACACGGTCCGTATTTACATGATGTCCTGTTCCGATCTATGTCACAACACAGATCCGAGAATTGATTTAGAATGGGACATTACTGTAATTACCTGTTGTAATTTTTATACACTTTACCGAATAAGACCAAAGATTTGTTGTATGATGAAGAATAATGAGATGTTGTAATATTGTTGTTTTTACGAGAAGCAACCGAAAGATGTTGTGGCATAGGTGAGAATTACGAATGACTGCGTGAATTGCAGGTCCGTGCCGTAGAAGTGGGTATAGTGGTGTTGGTGTTGGTCTTTTGGGCAGCCGCGATAGCGCTGTTCTTCAATCGTTGGGGCAAGATTCGCATGTTGCTGCCATATCAACCCGACTACAAGGAACAGTTAAAGGTTCCTGGCACTGGGGTATGCGCAGCGTCGAACTCCGCATACACGCAACACCCGACTCAACACACCTGCTCTCAGGTAATGCATACTTACACTGCACTCCTCGCAACATTAATCTCCTACAAGTAAATCTGTAGAAACTTCATCAGTATCTACAGGGTGTTCCCTCTAACGCGACACGCGATTTTTCATCCACTTGCAGCCTTTTGACACAAAAGAGTATACAAGAGTTGCAGGATATGGAGTGCACAATAGATACCAGTAAAAACAATGTTGAAAACAGCTTGTTTTCATGGCGAAATCGAGGTCACCTTTTACAAATAGGAACATATATATTTTTTGGCAATATTTAAAAGACATCGAGACGAATTTAAAACACATATTATATCATATTTTTACTAACATATTATTCGATTTACAGTAGTAGAAATGTGAAATATTTAGCTTTTATTTGATAGCGAAGAGGCTACGAAAAGGTAAATATTTCACATTTGCACTACTGTAAATCGAGTAATATGTTAGTAAAAATATCATGTAATATGTGTTTTGAATTCGTTTCGATTTGCTCTAAATATGGTAAACAAAGGTGACCTCGACTTCGTCATGAAATCAAACTGTTTCCGAATTTTTTTTACTGATATCTATTGTGCACTCCATACCCTGCAACTCTTCTTGTAAACTTTTTTTTGTCAGTTTGCTGCAAGTGGGTGAAAAATCGTGCGTCGCGTTAGAGGGAACACCCTGTATACAGGCTGTCGCGCAACTGACGAAGCAACTGGAGAGGGGTTGATTCTACGTCAAGAAACAAATGGAAAATATAGGTTGAAACATCTAAAACATGCCACCAGAATAACAAAAATTTGTTAGACAAACGTTGTTTGGTTTCGGGGGTGGCATAATCTCATAATAATAATTTTTTGCAAGTGGACGCGTGGAGGACATGTAGAAGTCAACTTCGTTTATAAATGAAATGATACATTTCTGTGTGTACACGTCAAGGTCATCCAAGGTCGTTGGTGGTGAACTTCGATGACGATCTTAAATGACCTTGAGTCGTAAGACACATTACTTTATTGGATAGTACATAGGAAAATATATCGTCCAATTTTGAAATGGGAGAGAGTTGACCTGTATATGTCACCTACGCGCCCACCTACAAAAAAAGCTATTAACATGCGATTATGTCACCCTTAAAACCAAGCATGGTCTGGCTGTGGTCGACTTATTGTTAGATGAAATTTCACCATCTCAGTACTTTTCTATTTACCATTTTGGTAGAGATGAGTATTAAATATAAATATAATATTTGAATACAATTCAATCTAAGCATTGCATTTTTAAATTACAGTTCGAAGGTCCACATAAGGCTTAAAAATCTGCTCGGTACGCGTACACTCAACCAAGTCTCAACTCAGCGGATTTCACTGTACACTGTCTTTGTTCGTGTTAATTTATTTCTTAACATTTTCACTTTACCATCCAGTGCTAAACTTATTATGTATACAGGAATTCCAATTGTAAACTCTCTTTTATCCGCTAGTGTATTTTAATGCACGTGTATTTTAATACACTTAAACTTCATACACTTAAAAAATTTCTCATTGCTCGTAAATGTAAAGCAAGAGTAATAGAAAAATTGATAACACCGAGACGTTTACAAATACCACAGTGGCTTTCAAGGATGATAAGCGCTGATGTTGATCACGTAGATTCCCAAACCGGCCTTGCACCCTCCCCCCAACCTCCCACCCGACCAAACCCCAACCAACTAATGAATTTTCGGCATTACCGCGTGCTTGTGCTGTCATCTAGCGGCTCCGCTCGACAAGCGACGGGCGACCGTCACTACACACAACGTGGCGGCGACCACCTGTCAAAAACACTGGAAATCGCTCAACTTTAAACACTTGTAACTTTGGAACCATTGATCCTCCAAGATGGAAACTTGGATTTCTCACATCTTCTCGTCGAAATTCCTGTATCATAGAAAGAAGGCTACAATTTCTGATTACGCAATGCAAATAGCGGCTGCGGTCTATGTATAGTTCACGTCTCGGCAATTGCTGCTCCGACAGTTGATGACGTCGGCTATACGCCTATCCGGCCGGCCAGCGCGACCGGTGCGCAATAGTGTGGGTTTCTTATGTCACCGACGCTCGGAGCACCAATTGCTCAGGCATGAGTATAGTGAATCCGTTGAGTTGAGACTTGGTCGAGTGCAGCAGATACTTGAAGTCGACTTTCTCGAAATCAAAGTCGCAAATAAAAAAAATGTATTCGATATTTTTAGATTTATTCTTTCACATAGAATCAGCCCATATACGTTTGTTTCAATAGTTACATGACACGCTGTATAAATTATCATTTATTACGGTGTAATTCACTCTACAACCAGCTGAGCTGGAATTTGCATAAAAATAATTTTTACCTTATAATTATACCTTAATTTTTAACTTATCCGAAACATGACGCTTTTTACTTGCAATCATTTACGAATATTTCTGTTTAAAATTGTAGCGAGTGCAGGGTTCGAATTAATACTTTACTTACACCATACAATTCATTCTTCCTTAAAATTTATTGATCTGACGATTCGATATTTTTGTTGAGGTCAAGTTTTGTGAAAATCTAATGTCTATTTATAAAATCTGATTCCATATAATTCAATTTAATAGTTCGCAGTAACATTGATTAAAGAACTAATTATTTGTTCCATTATAAGTATACATATATTAAGTATATAATGAACTGTATTCTAATATTTATTTAATGTAAACTAATCCATAATGACTTTCTCATAGGATATTCAACACATAAACAATTAGACACGTATTCAAGGTTGATACAGAATTTATATAACTATTTTCCTTTATAGCACCAGGTTTACAGGTGGACAACTTTTAACTAACATACTTTTGGCGGGGATGGTTTTCATTATAATTAAGGTTTTTACAGACCAACATTAATGTTCTACGGCGACAGCGAGTATTTTGCAAATGTTCTGAATAATGCAATGCTGCACGTAGCACATTGTTAGAAACTGTTCACGCCAATGTCGATAAACACGCCCTTATGTATATCGGCTGTCGCCGTGAAATATTCGCATTGCTCTGTCAGAGCATCTATTTCGAATATGTTAAATCTAAAACAATACGCTAGAAAGACATTTTTACACTTACATCGATATTTTTGGGTAAACTTTTCCTTGCATAACTAGACATTTTTTCCTTTCTCCTATAAATTTTTGTCTCTTTCCTATGTTATCCAGTAGGTTTGGACGAGAAGGTGCAAGAAATCCAAATTTCGATCCTCGAGGATCAATGGTTCAAAAGTTATAAGTGTCTAAAGTTAAGTGATTTACAATGTTCTTGACAGGTTAGCGGCTCCGCTCGATAAGCAGCGCGCGACCGTCACTGCTCACAACATGGCGGAGCCGCTAACCTGTTAAAAACACTGGAAATCCCTCAAGTTTAAACATTTATAGGTTTTGACCCACTGATCTTCCAGGATCGAAACTTGGATTCCTCACATCTTCTCGTCCAAATCTACTGGATAACATAGGAAAAAGGAAAAGATTTATAGGAAAAAGGCAAGAATTTCTGGTTACGCAAGGAAAAAAGCAGCCATACTTTTGACAAAATCAATCTTTTCAGTGTTGTAAAGGTCTTCGTAAAACAATCTTAAATAATCTTATCAGATCTGATCCCATACAATAATTTCTAGGGACATAACTCATAAAATCACCAAAAACAACATGTGATTACAGGGTGTATTAAAATTATATGTTATTATGTTATGTAACAAATTATATGTTATATATTTAATATATATATATGTATATAATATATATAGCTTGATTCTGCACCTCTGGGTCGGTGGAGATCTGATAAAAAAGTGAACCGCAACATTAACCTTGAAATTAAATCGTTTTTTAAAGAGAATGGTTGACTTGAGACGCTTAGCTCCGCTGATACTTCTGTTCCCCTCGATACATACTACACGAAGAAGCAACAAAAAATGCTTGACCTTCAAAAAAGGATCAAGGTTAATTTTGCGGTGCACCTTTTAAACAGATCTCCACCGATCCAAAGGTGCAGAATTGTGTTATAGTGGTCATGACATATATTTTTGGAACAACTTGTACGTAAGAGTGGTGAGAATACATAGTTTCATTTTTAATTCCATCGACTGGATATGACATTTTGGAAAATTACCCTTAAGCAATTGTGGTTGGACAAATATGATTCTGAATGAATTTTCAGTGTCCACAAAATCACTGAAGAAATATTTAAAAAGGAGCTTAATATTAGATTTCGCTTCTTGTACATTATTCAATAAATAATTTCAAATTGTATCATTTGAATCCAATACATTTCCGTTCGGTGAAGATATTTTTTTTCAGCCAACCAAGAAATAGACTCCATATCATCGTTTTATTGGTTATGAAATTATTATTTATTTTGATGTCTCTAAAAGATGTAGACGTAACAATTTATTATTATATAAAACAAACTACGCTTGCATCGCACAAACTAAAAGCTACTGACAGAACAGCATAGCAAACTAAATAATCAGTAAATACCAAGAAGTTGATGTGATTTTAAAAACCCTAAGAAAAAAATGTGATAAATTGTTTCTTTTTTTTTAATCTCATTAATATTATTTATATAATAGCATACATTATCAATATATTACTTTTGTATTTACTATAGTATTTGGAATTTAATATTATTATTATTATGTGTTATTATTTCTTTAAAAAATAGAAATTTTTTTTGTTGAGCGTAAAATTTCCATTCCTTTTTAATTTCTGTTACTGTTCATCTTGTCGGTGAAATAATTATATCGAAACTACACATGCTGTTCATTTATAAAATGTGTATATGTATATGTCCATACAAATGTTCAGGATGCAAAACGCAAAATGCTGAAACTTGAGTGAACATTTAACGATGTTTTCGATGAATTTTAATGGATCCCTAAGTTTGCTCGTTATTATTATTGGAATACTTGTTGGGTCCAAGGTAATCACCGACACAGGTTTCATCGACATAGATTTCACCGACAATACTTCACCTAGTCCAGATTTCACCGACGATAACTTTGGCCGGCAACGTCTTTAACCGACAATGGCTTTGCTCGTCGACGAATTTAACCGACAACGGTTTTAGTCGATGACAGTATTATCCCATAGCAGAAATGGGCAGTATCCAAATAAAAAATTATTCAAATAAGTTTTCGATAAAATAAACTGTATCTCTTGTCTCTTATTCGAAGTCGGATGCAGCGCGACAATGTATCTGTAACTTTATCTCTCGAACGCTCATTTTGGAGAGTTTATTCGTCTGTCTCTCCAAGAATTTTTTGGTTATCTTCAACTTTTATTTGAGAGTCGAATACAGCGCCACGATGTATCTTACGGTTGTATCTGTAGTTACTTGGTCGTAGAAGAAGATTCGTAATGTTATGGATTGTTCGAATCCAGATGTCGCGCGAGATCTGTCATCTTCTGAGATGAGATTTATCTGTCATCTTTATTCGTTATTCGAAGCTCGATTTAGCCAGACGATTTATTTGAGGCATTTATTATTTATTATTATTATTATTATATATTATTTATTATTCGTTATTTTTATTTGACTTCGAATAACTGAGACCTTGATCCGACGTTGCCCCATCATGATACGTACGTAGTTTGTATGTACGTAGTACGTACAGTGACTTTCATTAATATTCAATATTCGAACACTCTTAGAAGGGCGATGACAATTGTTTAAACAAATAGATTTTTATTATTTGAACGATTGTTTCAACAAATAAATTGTTATTATTTAAACGATTTTTTAAACAAATAAATTGTTATTATTTAAGCAGATGTTTAAACAAATAAATTTTTATTATTTAATCAAATGTTTAAACCAATAATATTTTATTACTTAAACGATCGTTAAAACAAATAAATATTTAGTACTTAACAAATTTTCGTCACATACAACAAAGAAATATAACAATTATCGTTCTATATGACGAGAAAATATTGTTTTAAACATTACTGACAAATAAAACGAATTACTTTATTAATATCATATTATTCCTTCCCTTATACTTATACTTACTTTTGTTACTTAAACGCATCTATGGCATGAGGTGCAATTAAATATTGACAATACTTCACAACTTGACAATATTACATACGTAACAATTATTACGACTTGGCAACGTCGAAACAAGATGTCAGTGATTTGAAATCAAATAAAAATAACGAATAAAGATACGTGTGATTTTTATCTCTGCGAAATACTCGTCACGAATAAAACAATTCAATCAATCTTGCTGCATCGAGCTTCGAATAAATCTCGAGGTTACGATGAAATCGTTCTATTGAAATCTCACAGATAAAATTCTGTAGCCAAAATCTGACGGATACACCATAAGATACATGGTGGCGCTGCCTTCGACTCTGAAATAATGGTGAAAGATAAACTGAAAAGTCTCAGCTGCATCTTACGGATAGTGCCTGTCAAATAACTTCTCGCCGCTGGAGGCGTTAATATGCATACGCCGTTACTTCGAGATTCGATAAACTACAGATGACGAATGAAATTTCTGGAGAGTATCTTACAGATAAACTGTGTTGAATATGTATTTCAGAAAAATAAGTACAAATAAAAGATAACTTTCGTTTATCTTTTATTTAAAAATAGTAATATCGTTTCTAAAGATGGTGCTGATATTTTTTTCTTTAACTATTCTACACTGACACTTTTACTTTTGTATAAAAATATAATTATTACACTATAAGAAGAGTTAGACGTAGTCGGCTAACGTTGTTGTCAAACGATCTTAATATCGAATGATACTATTGTGGACTAAAATCGTTGTCAGCCGAAGTTACAGTAAAACCGCGATTTGTTTCCGCAGGTAGAGAAATCGTGTAGCGACACTATTTTTTTATGACTGCGTCTACGTGTCGACCGCGCCGAAAGTACAAAGGAAGCCGAACGTAGAAAAGGACAGCATGTAAACACGAATCGTCCGGCCGAAGCGTCTCGGTGCGAACCACTACTAATCCAATTACAAAACTTCTTTATTTTTCATTATTTTTTATGGTACTTTCACCAACTTATTTCTGGCATTTTTCTAATTAAAATGACACCGAACACGATATAATTTCAACTGTATTTATTTTTTCTGAAAGCTGCTGTTTCTCTTTCTTCTCCACTCGCTGGCCTCTTCTATGTCCTACAGTTACTCCATACCGTCAATTGAACCACTAAATACAATTAAAATTATATCGTGTTTAGTCCCATTTTAATCAGAAAAATGCGACAAGTAAGTTGATGAAAGTCTCATAAAAAAATAATGGGAAAAAAAGAAATTTTGTAATTGGATTAGTATTCACACCGATATACCCGAGCCGAGATCAGATTACGCGGCATTTTTACACTGCTCGGATACCGAGGCAGCTCTATTTCGTGGCTCCTGCGGCATTGCCACTCAGCGGAGTAGGTGGGCAAGGGAGAGTAATCGTGGAGACTCTTAGGGATAGAAATCATGACTTTACTGTATTGTTAGTTAAATCTGGAGTCGGTGAAAACTGTGTCGATGAAACTTGTGTCGGTGATTTCCATGGAACCCTACTTGTTTGTACCACCTACATTATTTCTTATGTAAAAAGATATACCAAGAATATACAAGGTATTCCAAAAATGTATCTCCTTGACAGTGGAGATTCCTGACGTCATTGAAGGTACCTTTTTCCTTTGCGATAATGTTCCCCGCTGCTTTGTTAATGAGTTATTAACGAAAAACAAGGACGAACTAGAGCACAGCTACAGCGGGCGGATTCCGGCTCGTGTCAGCTAATGCCAACGTCACGTTCAGTGGGAGTGGGATATCCCTCTGCTATAGGCGCGCGCTGAGTGATCCGTGTTTTTCGTTGATAACTCCTTAACAATGTCGCGAAGAACATTATCGCAAAGGAAAAAGGTACTTAAAATGATCTCAGAAAATGACCTTTTCAGGGAAGTACTCTTCTTTTGTTTGAACGAGTCCAATTAGAAATTTATGATTGAATTTTTTGCACGTAATCGTTCTGAATTACTAGCAGACGATCATGGAGGTTTTATTGATTCAAAACCGTCGAATGGGTCGTTCTAGTAATTTTACGACTGATCCCATAAAATTTAATGGTTATACATAGATAAGATGGATAGAGACACTATATATTTGTTTGTTCCTTTAGTAAATCGTTTCGATCATATATAGTTCTGTTAATAAGAATGTTTGTCAATTGTTATTAAACTTGCATATACAGGGTGTTCGAGAACAGGTGGGAGAAAATTTAAGGGGTGGTCCTCGACGATAATATAAGACGAAAATGAAGAATAAAAAAATTGCGATTTCGGCTTCGTTATTTATTTATTAACA
>CM052200.1:451968-511811 GCA_028455805.1 Lasioglossum figueresi
TCTTGAAGACGTCCTGTGCTATCTGGGAACTAACAGTCATTATAAATAAGAACAGTTAATGATAGATACACAAATTATATAATATTTCTTGTTTGAAATCACATAAGTTTTGTAAATATTATGTCTGCTTCTCTATGAAAAAAGTTTCCGTTCAAAACAGTGTTTATTCTATAATAACATTTTCCACACAATTTCAGCACATGGAATTGTCACCTGTACACACGACTTCTATGAGCATTCAGAGATTGCACAAACTATTGGGAACACCTCGTATATTAGAAAAATTTTTATGAATATGGTATACGATCGCTGACGAAGCGAGCAATCGAGCACGGTTTATGACGCGGACGCGAACTTTTATTTTTATGACTGTCGAACCGGTTGACATTTCATGCTCAGATCTGCAGATTTGGTATCAGTGAATGGAGACGTCTTTCGGCGTGTCATAAACCATAGTCTCGTAGGGTGATTTTCAGGAAGAGGGTAAGGGCTCTCGGACAGCGACTTGGACTTCCGAAATTGGAGTCATTTGGCACGGTTGCCAATTTGTCGCCCACTGCGTGCAGAAGAGAGGGAGGTTTTCTGCACTCGCGAGATAAGGGTGCTAGGAAAAAAGAAGTGGGTCCAAATAAAAATCCAGCTTTCTCGAAGATTTTCGAAACGAGATCGTCACCTGTTTCTCAAGACTGCACACCGGGTGCTCGTACAAAACATCTACCCTAGTAGCATTTATGGCTGGCATGGTTGGTGGTTTTGTCTACAAATCCCCAATATAGGGTCTACGACGAAAATTTGTGACAATTTGCCAACGAATATCCAACGTTGGGCCTACAATTAACAAGAAATTTAGGTATAATAATACTACATTAGCCCAACCAATATTTACCAACATTTAAATATCGTACGTCCCACAGACATTAGAAACGATGCTACAATTAAAAACATGTTAATTATTATATTCCAATTTGATATTCGCCATTTGTTACTGTCGCGCAATGGTCGGCCCACTAAAGTTTTATTTTGTGCAGCCTTGGAATTTATTTATTTCATTAATTTTTTCATTTTCCCTCTTGGGTTTCTTCAGAATGGGCCTTCGTTCTCTTAGATATTTTGATTTATTAGGTGTACAAATTAATTCGGTGCCTTCGTAGTCTCCATTATTTTCGATGACTTTGGTCCATCTTTCAGGCAACTGTGGAATTCCTTGACGGAAAAAAGATAGCAGTTTTGATGTAATGAATTCGTCAACACTTTTTTACACCTCTTCCAATGTTTGGAAATTTGTATCTGCTAAATGATGCTGGAGTGATCGGAATAAATGAAAATTCAAGCAGAATTCAATTCATTCATCAAAATCAAAGCAGACAAATAATTTCAGCGGCTTCGGAAGCATTTTTCTTTAATTGAAGCCAAACAGTGTATAGTCCCGTATGTGAGTCTTGTCAGACGCCGCCATCTTGCTTATTAATAGTTTTTGTTTTGACTAGATCTCAAATGTCTCAGAACTGTAAGCGTTGGTACTTAGACGTTACAAAATGGCGGTCAAATATTTGCATTTAAACCAGAGTTATAAATAATTTCATATCAAGGGGCACCGAATTAATATCTATACCTAATAAATTTGCTGACCAATCTAGTAGCCCACATCATAGCATCTACACTCAAACACGAAAGTATTCGAACGCTTACAATTCTAACATTCAACTAATGAAATATGTATGTTACATTGAAGTATTTGAAGTAATTTGCCACATATAACAAGGGGTTGATCTTAAGACTACATAAGTAACACTAGAAAATAATCCAACAATATATAGCGTTTTTACAATACATTTCTAATAAACACGTACTAGAAGCGACACACGAAAGTATTCGAACGGAACATTTAATAGTTATTTAAATTGAATAATTTAAAGTTTTAATAGGAAGTTGGACCACCGTTTGCTTTTATAACGGCCCTAAGTCTGTTTTCCATTGAGCGAGCTAACTTAGAAGTATCCGTTGGATCTATTGATTGCCAAATTGCAATAATATTTTGTTTTAACGCTTCTTTCGAAGTAATAACTGTAGTTCTCAATCTTCTTTCCATCTCGTTCCATAAATGTTCAATGAAATTAATCAACATTATACAATACCCATTCTTTGACTATTTTAGCGATATGTTTAGGATCATTGTCCGATTGAAACCAGTAATTACTTGGTAAAATCAATTTTGATAGACTGTCTTTTAGGTTTTCTTGCCAAATTTTTAAGTACTTTGTTTTGTCCATTATTCCGTCAATGAACACGAGGTTTCCCACTTCACTAAATACCATACAAACCCAAAAAACTCATACATATCCACCATTATGTTTAATAGTCGGCCGTAGATTTCGCGACTGCAATTCTGTGTTCTGTTTCCTCCAAACTTTTTTACGTCCATCGCTACCAAAAACGTTGAATTTATTCTAATCAGAGAATAATAGCGTCTCCCAGAACGAATTACAGTAAAGTCGAGATTACTGTCCTCGATAAACACCAGGTTCTAAGTCCAATGCCTACTCATTCCACTGGCGGCCGACACCGCGCCGAGCCGAAAGCGGCGATGATTGATCTCGGCTCAGTTATATCGGTGTAAACACCACACATTGACTCGAATGTATCGAAATGTTCAACTTTCTTAATTTTCATTACTTTTTTATGAAATTTCACTATCGTATTTCTGGCATTTTTCTGATTAATATAGGACCAAACACGATATAATTCCAATTGTATTTAGTGGTTAAATCGACGATTCAAGTTTCGGTAGCAAGGAAGGACAGCGTATGGGAAAGAAAGAGACACTCATTCTGTCCTTCTCTATGTTCGGCTTCTCCTTTGAATTTCATTCTGTCCTTCCCTATGTTCGGACTCTCCTTTGAAGAAACAAAAATAAGGCAACAACACCAGGATTACTGTCCTCCAAAAACACAGTTGTTGGACAGTAAACCCGACTTTACTGTAATAGGTGAATTCTAGTTTGTGTTTGTTGCTGAATTTCGTTACAGATTAGAGCTATGTCAATATTGTTACTGTTTAGGAATTGGAGCATGTCTTGAGATTTCTCTTGCTAATAAATGGTTTTCGTCTTGGAACTCGTGCATGTAAACCATTATTTCTTAATAATCGACGACACAATTCGGGATGCACTTCTTTCTGGCACTGTGTAGCCACCATTGATGCCAATTGTGATCCAGAAATAAAAGGATCTTTTCTGATTTTTCGTACGATTGTTTTCTCCTCTCTTTCAGTCAGCTTTTTTGACGACCACATCGGGGCTTAGTAGCAATGTTACCTTGCGTATTAAATTTCTTCACAATATAATGAATCGTGGACTTATTTCTGTTTAGAAGTTTTGCAATTTCACTTAATGATTTGCCTTCCTTATACCATTTTATTATTAATTCTCTGATTGACTTGCTTGTTTCGGATTTCTTGCGATTCATTTTGTTATAGTGTTTATAATGAAAATTGTGACAGAAATTTTTAATACTGTTTGCCCTGAACTGACTGCTAGCGAACTAAGCAATGTTTGTTTTCATTCTGTGAGCGTTGGAAATTGTTTGTCTACATTCTATTAGCGTCGAAAATTCTTAGTTGTCCAAAGTTCCAATACTTCTGTGTGCCACGTCTGACACGTGTTTACAATATATGTATTGCAAAAACGGTATAAATTGTTAAACTATTTTGTAACTTGGTATATGTAGTCTTGAGACCCATCCCTTGCTATATGTGGAATATTACATCAAATGCTTTGTTCTAACATCTCATTAGTTGAATGTCAGAATTGTAAGCGTTCGAATACTTTCGTGTATGAGTGTACGTGCAAAACACCTCTGTAGGTTCGGCGGGAGGGCATCAGCTTACTACGCAGGCGGTCCGGATTGAAGTCCGACGTGGGTAATTAAGTTCTTCTCTTTTTTCCAATTTTTATAGTGGAAATACATTGTTTATATCTTTATTATTTATGATATACTGTAAAAATGACCATACACGAGAAGATCAGAATAATATATAGCTACGTTTGCCGTGATCGTTGGCCCATCTGCATAGAAATTCACACATTTCTAACGGTTTGCCAACCAATATTGCAACGAAAACCCAACAAAATGCCAACCACAAATGCTACTAGGATAGTTCATTCACAGAAGAACCGTTGGGTAATTATTCCCATACTTCGCCGATTTCAATGATCATAAAATATGTTGTTGGGGGCATAGTTCTGAATACTGTTGCAACTGTACAGAGTCCGTTTCCTAACCTACAACATGACCTAACCCACCGATTTTAATAACCTTGAAATATGTTCTTAAGATCATTATTGCCCTGGAGGTAAAGGTCATTGGATTGATATAGTCTTCCCAACAGTTCTCCGTAAATATCTTGCAAACCAAGGTCGTCCGGCGCAGTAACATGTATAGGAAAAAGTTGTTCAGAACGATGACCTTAATAATCATTGGTGAGGAATGCCCTGTTACAAATAGTTACCATCAAATTTAATGCGCATTCAACGCTTCTCCAGAATGGACACGCTAAACACTGAAACTTTTACAAAATTATTCACAATCGTGCGTGTGAAATTTCAAATATTTTTCAAAAATCAATAGTACTTTTCAAAAATGATCCTGCCAACATTTCTTTGCTGCGAGAGCATCAGTGGAAGTACGAGAATCTAATTTCGATGAAGTTCGGAACACAAGTTCTTATTGCAGTGGAGATAACTTTCGCTTATCAGGAAGAAAGCTCTGCACGAACTACGACTTAACTACCGACGACAATGGACACCCGAGAAAAGCAAAATAAGACACCGGAGAGAGTCGTGTACACTACAGAAACGTGATAGGGGTTATAATGTTCCTCGAAGATTGTAAACTATGTAAATGCATATACGTACACAATGGATTTTCGAAATCCATTTTCTTCAAAAATTAATGTCGAACGGAATAATCTTTTTTTTACACTTCCATTATTATTGTTCGCTTCATACATTAACGCATTTGCATCATTATCGTATACATATATGTAGACGCTCTAATTTTCTGTCTACAACGGTTAGTTTGTTGTATTATTAATAATACGTTTATACAGTAACCCCCACTAATATTCGGACACTTTTAAAAAGAACGATAACATTTTTAATATTGGACCATACGATTTGAAATTTTTTGGGAAGTTAGAACAATTGGTTTGCCGCACAACGTGACTAAAATTTTTGAAAAAAATTTCAAGTTGTCGGAATTGCAGAGAAAATACTAAAAGTTCCATCTTACAACATTTTTATGTGGACCTATATTGAAAATTTTAAAAATACGTTTTGTAGATCTGTGTCAATTATATGCACTGTGAAAGTTTGGCATTGAAAGATGTAAGAACCCTTAGATTTACTGCAGTTATAAGCCGAAAATCGTGAAAATCTGCAATTTTTACCGTTATTAAACGTTTGTAGCTCATTGCAACGTCGACCAACGTCGACCACTCATTGTGACGGAATTTTCAGAATATGTTTAATTGACACATATCTACAAAACGCATTTTTTAAATTTTCAATATATGCTCACATAAAAAAGTTGTAAAATGCAACTTTTAGTATTTTTTTCTACTGTTCTGATCAATTGCAATTTTTGAAAACATTTTTTTTCAAATCCTGTAACAAACTAAATGCTCTAGCTTCCCAAAAAGTTCAAATCGCATGGTCCAATATTAAAAATGTTATCGTCTTTTTGAGAGTGTCCGAATATATTAGTCGGAGTCGCTTTATGTTTTTTCCTTTCTAAAATTTTCTAGCGTGGTACAATCAAGAAGATTAATAGCAACATTATTTTTCATTTTTCCTTATGATGTAAATAGGTTATCTAATTAACCCTTGAGTACTGTAGGCCATTCACAATTTCCGTTCATCTGTATTTCAATTTTCATTATATTTAATTTTTATTAACAGAATTTTTGTTTCCAAATATATTTGTTGTTCTTCAGTTATTCTTGATATATGAAGCAAGAACAATTCAACTGAATTTTTACTTATCATGTGTATGTCCGTAATATGCAATAAATAACGAATAAGTTTTTATAGTGATTGTTAGACTCCGGATTTTATGCACTTATGACAAAAATGAGTAGGTGCAATTTAAAACGGTGAAAATATTAGAATACTTTAAGACTATTAATACATATATTATTACCAGTACATTAGAATTATTAGTGAAAAACATATATTTATATTCAGCTCTTGTGTCTTGCAATTAGGGATTGCAATACCGGACCAAAAATACAATACCGGTATTCGGTATTTTTTTAAACGTTGTACCGGTATACCGGTATTAATACCGGTATTATGAATTTTCACAAGGTACAAAAACACAGTTGTTTAATAGAAAAAAACATTAACTAATTTATTGACTTCATATTTTTGAAATGTGATTGTAAAAAACATAATGCATCTATTGAGCTGTCGTTAAGCCTCGAACGTATTTTTCTGCACAAATTACTTGCAGTTGAAAATGCTCTTTCCGCATCCACGATGGTTGGTGGTACCGTTAATAACGAGAGATATACTTTCTCTAAATATTTGCCTCGATGTCCTTCATCTTCTAACAACTCGGTCTCTCGTCCGACGGTTTTGAATAAATCTATTTTTTGTATTATTTTTGTATTATCGTTCGTGGCAATTTTTTTATTTATAGCTAATTATAATTTCTTCTCGAGAGACAATTCTTTTTCGATATTAACATCAACATCGTCTTCAACGAATTCTTCTGGATAGGTTTGCGTTTGGTTTTCATAATTGTTTTTGTGGAAATTGACGACGAACTTAATTAAATTTGACCTTGTTAGCTTCTTTTCTTCCTTTTCGCTTTCTTTTTTAAAGTCGTTATAATTATGTAAATACCTTAAAATATTTTCTAGTTCGCTATGCCTTTCCTGTATACGAATTTTCAATGCACCGTATAATTCCTCGGACAGTGGCGTGTCCTGATCTTCAAGCGATCGCAACATAAAATTTATTGCTGCATTCGCTGTTAATAAGTTGGAATCCTTCCGACATAATGCTTCCACAGCCAGCTTTTAATTTCAAAAATCGTTCCATCGTTAATAACAAACTATTCCAGCGTGGTTTAGAATCTAATATTAGCATAAGTTCTTCTTTATTTCAGTAAGTATATATTATTTAACAACTTTTCGGATTTTTTAAGTTACAGGAAGCAATCCTTGGTAAGTTAATATTTCGTCCTCGTTACTATTATCTTCGCCATATTCAAACGAGGTACTTTCAACAATTGTATTATTATTTTCTTCGTTGTCACTCTCTTCGAAATCAGAATCAGAAGTTTCTAAATCCAGAATATTTTGCTTTTTTTGCTCTTGATTTTGTTGATATAGCACACCGATTACTCCAAGTTGAATTCCACGAGCGTAGCACAATTGCTAATTTGCAACGATCAACTTCCCAACTTTTTTCATCACCGTTGCTCCATCGGTAGTTACGCAGCAATATCTTCTTTTAGAGATAATCCATGTTCCTCCAATTTGCAATTGACTACTTCTACACATTTTGTAGCTGGCATACTTCCTGAGACATGTGCGAGTCCTATATTCCAAATTTTCTTTTCCGAATGAATATTTATATTTAAATAACATCTATTTCGTACACTTGTACATTCATCAAATGTGAGACTAAATTTTATACCATTTAATTTTAATTCTGTTAATTCTTTTTTCAGAGAATTGCGAACACTGTTACTATAGTTTATAACAGTTCTTCTTATAGTATTAATGGATCTTGGAATATTTTTGAAACCTCTTGCAATTAGTGACTTTCTTAATTCAATTGAAATACAAAACACTTTTAACGGCAAACCATCTGATGCTGTCATTCTAGACAGAACTTCATCGAAATAGTCATTTTTTCTATTGAAAAAATCTGTAATTTGCGATGTCTTTGGTGTAGTAATATCATTTTTAGGTGAGTTAGAATTTGTCTCGGATTCTTTTCTTTCCAATAAATTAATATTGTGTAGTGTTTTTAAATGTGTATGTAGTCCGCTTGTACTTCCTCCAAAAACTTTAATTATCCTTGAACATGTTTTGCATCTTGCCAGCATATTTTTTTCATCGTATAAATAGTAAAACCAAGCCGAAGTATTATCGGCAGATTTTCTATGTTCTTTGAAGTCATTCGTATTATTCGTTATGGATAAATGAAACTAAAAACATATACATACGTTACACGTGTAAATATTTTGAACGATGCAGCATAATATACAGGGTGAATTCGATAAAGCAGGACACCTTAAAATCTCCGTTACTTTTCGTTGTACAAAAAAACTTCGTAGGACAAAGTTACACTGTTTGATGGGCCACATATAACGGTGCAAGGGAAAAAAAATTTCAAGGTCATTTTTATGAGATTTCAAGGTTATCGATGTTTTTTAAAATGGAATGATATATTTTCGTTAACGTAACGTTGTACCTGACAAAATAACGAATTCATGCATGTAACACAATATGACCTTCAAATGGCCTTGCACCCAGAAAAATGGTATAAATAAAATTCAACGTGTAAGATTCATTTGATGTATTTCTGTTACGCCAAATGTTCAAAAATATTCCCTCGAGCTGCTATACATTCGTTCAGCCGTGAAGTTACAGAACGTACTGCTGCGTAATTCATTTCTGAGGAAATCGACGCACAAGCCTGGACGATTCTTTCTTTCGTGTCGTCTATAGTCGTTGGTGGTTCGCTATAAACATCGTCTTTCAGTTTTCCCCATAGATAAAAATCAAGGGGTGTAAGGTCTGGTGAGCGAGCTGGCCATAATACGGGTCCGTTACGTCCAATCCAATGATTTGGAAACTTGTTATTTAAGAATTGTGTTACGACACGGGAAGAATGGGCCGGACATCCGTCATGTTGATACCACATATTTTCACGAATGTTCAAGTGTGTATTTTTCAGGAGAATTGGTAACAATTCTCGTAAAAATGCAATGTATTTTTCTGCATTTAATGTTCCGGTAATAAAGCGAGGCCCAATTATTTGGTTATCTAAAATTCCGCACCAAACATTGACGGACCACGGTCTTTGTTTGTCGACTGTCCGTAACCACCGCGGATTTTCAGATGACCAATAATGTAGGTTTTTTAAATTTATTTGCCCGTGATTTGTGAACGAAGCTTCATCGGTAAATAATACATTATTAAAAAATGCTCCATCGTTTATCAATTGTCTCGATCCCCACTGGCAAAAGTTTACACGATTTACAAAGTCTCTACAATGATGTTCTTGATGAATCGATAGGTGAAAGGGGTGAAATTTGTGTTCCTGGAGTATTTGCGCTACACATTTTTGACTAATGCCACTTCCTCGTGCGATTTGCCTCGTACCAGCACGAGGGTTTGTATTCACTGCTGCCAGAACATTAATTGTGTTTGCTTCGTTCCTTACAGTCCTCACCTTTGTACGTTTTTTATTTTCGACACTACCAGTTTCACGGAATTTATTTAACAAGTTGGAGTAAACGGAAACTGATGGACAATTACGATTAGGAAATCGGCCTTGTACAACTGCACGGCTTCTCTTAAACACTGTCGACTTTCTCCATAAATGAAAATCATATCGATCTTATCTTCCTTCGAGTAACGCATTGTGAAACGTTCATCGATAAACTGATCGAGAAATTTTAGAAACTGTGGAAATCTGATAGCAAGAAGGTCTTCCGAGTAATTAGTAGTGGATAAACACGATTCTGTACGAACGTATAGGTGAAGGTATATCATAATTGTCCTCCTGCCAACACCGAATCTGTTATTATGTTGTCAAGGGAATATTTTTGAACATTTGGCGTAACAGAAATACATCAAATGAATCTTACACGTTGAATTTTATTTATACCATTTTTCTGGGTGGAAGGTCATTTGAAGGTCATATTGTGTTACATGCATGAATTCGTTATTTTGTCAGGTACAACATCACGTTAACGAAAATATATCATTCCATTTAAAAAAACATCGATAACCTTGAAATCTCATTATATGTTATGTTATATATCTCGTTATATGTGGCCCTTCAAACAGTGTAACTTTGTCCTACGAAGTTTTTCTGTACAACGAGAAGTAACGGAGATTTTTAGGTGTCCTGCTTTATCGAATTCACCCTGTATAATGTGTACTTACTTTTTTTTTTTTTTTTTTTTTTTTTAAGGGCGGTGGGGGAATGCTACTTACGCACACCCTCCCTTCGGTGATGAGTGGGAGGGTAGTGTGGGACTCGGCTCCCCCCTCGGATCTAATTGGGAGGATTATCATTGCCTTTTCGCAGTCTATCGCCTATACCCACTAAACCCCCACCGCCCAGGACCTTGACAAAAGGACCTTCTGCCCCTCTCTCAGCGGGTTTTCCGAAACCCCCCCTGGCCCGCTGTTCGCATTCAGGGGGGGTATGCCCGCTCCTAATCTACGCCTGTTCTTGGCCTATAAATGTGTACTTACTTGTGAAAAAGAAACTCACCAATTTAAAAAATATCTGAATGTATAGTATAAATATTTAAAACACTACGCACAATTTCACTAGGACAAACGGAAGAGTCAATTTGTTCGCAGTCGAGCGACAACTGAACTGTGATCTTCGAGATCCGCCTTTATAGGCAGAAAAATGCCTCAAACGTTGTCGTTCATCGCCACAATGTTGCAAAGAATACAGCGGCATCGATACCACGCCGAAAAGAGCGCAGTGGCTTCAGCAGTCACCGCGGCAATGTGCTTTCATCGGCAAGCACAAACACACATCGCGAGCGGCGAACGTATTTCAAATAAGAGTAGATGCCCAAAAAAATATTTATTATTTGTAGCTAATACCGAAAATGCCGGTATTTTAACTTAGCAAATACCGGTTTCACGAAATTGCAAAATCGCACGAAATACCGGTACTCGGTATACCGGTATACCGGTATTGCAATCCCTACTTGCAATTGATAGGCAAACGTTTTATTTTGCATAAAGATCCGAAGTTTAATCATTAGTATCGTACATATAGTACAATTGGGTACAAGCGGAACAAATAATAGGTGCGAATGGTATGCAGGGCAGGGACCCTCGTTTCGGGAAAGCAGTTACAGGAATTGGAGACGATATTACTAAGTTGATCAACCGCGAAAGTGCGTTTATTAAGCTGTCCATTTCAATAACGTTTAGTTAACTGGCCTTACAAAACGAGTCAATCCAAGAAGTATATTATTCCGCTGAATTTTTTCATGGAACATGTCTACAAAGGAGGACCCAGTTTCAGTGTCCTTGGCCATAGATGTTAATCGACGATGACCTTGAAATATCGGAAAATATGACCTAGAGAAAAAGATATTCTCCGTCACAATAATTGCCCCACTGAACCAAACATTTTCCACCTGAAACAATTTCTTGTATTACTAAAAACAGCTGAGATATTTTCGGTGTAAGTCTTAGGTGCCTCGCCCTGTATACAATATATATATAATAACGGGAAATGTTGTTTAGAATGTTGACCTTGATCACATATTTGAAGGTCATAACCATAGATGCTGTGTATCACTGTTGCCTAAGTAAACATTTACCTTTTCCATGAAAAATACGTAATGAAAAAATTGAGAACATTTAATTTTTAGTTTGATTACGCGTTCACACTATGTAGATTAAAATACACTAACACGTACCAAAACTGAACATTCTTACTTTTCAGCAACAGCTGCAGCTATTATTTTACAATTACTGCATTAGCCACGATTCTTATAGTGTTCTGTGAATATTCCAACATAATCCAATCGAAACGTTTTCATAATTACAGCAATGAGGGATAAGCAGCTTAGTGCTGACACACTTGTTGCTATGTAATCAACGATTACTAATTTCTGGGTCACAATAGTATTACAACTTTCAACAGAAACTAAAACAGATTAGTGTACCATAGTACAAATGGCCATCGTATACTTTCTGCTACCGTCGACATAGTATATTTTTCAAAAATGGCGTGTGCACAACATGAACTTCTAAGTTCCAAATAGAACCAATTGAAAAATATTTTACAACGCGATTAAAATAAAAATTAGGTTCAATCTTGCTAATAAAATTATTAATATTATTAGATAATGTTGCTGAAACAAAAAGATAATGCAAAACAATTTCTGTAAAACATCCTTGGGCAGGAGTCTACGACGCAAGGTTTCTGAAAAATTGTTTATTTTACTTCTCTTATTTCAGCTGAATCCACAGGAATTAAGAATTGCTTTCTTTCTAAAATCTACAAAAATGACGAAAGAATTCAAATACTTTTTTTCCTGCAGACATTTACTTTACTAAACTGAACGAACCGAGACAAAAGGTTCAACAGTGGTATGAGTTTGTAGTACATATACCAGCTTCAAAGACTTTGCTTGGCCAACTAATTTTGGCATCCACTTTAATAGGGAGCAGGAGATTATTATCTCTCTGGACGCTTGTTACGTTACCTTTTGCCTCAATTCTTTGTACCATTGGTATCTGTTTCGTTGCCAAGTAAAAAACCTTTTACATGGTCTATATCAAGCCTATGCAACTGGCGGCTCGCGAGTAGCAGACTTCTCATCCTACTACTGTAGGGGTCCCCCACCAAATTCCTGTGGAATGTTGACGTACGGGATGTATAAAAACTTGCCACGATATTGTTTATACAATGGAAATTGTTGTTAAAGTTTGTTTTTAAATCGACACCTTCCATTTTTATCAAGAACAGAAAAAGTTTGAAAGAAACCACATATCGCAAACAGATAGTTATTGAGATATAAGCTGTTAAAGATTTTCCAAAATTTGATTGCCTGGAGTTATAGGTGTAGACGAAAGCCTACTACTACAGTTCATCTGACCGTGTCAATGAGGCAAAACATAATCGTGTGCATACCTTGAGCCAAACGAATTTTACAAGAACAGTCTTCGCTAGCCCGTACCAAGTCATCACCGTTTCCCTATCCATTTTTAGTCAGTTTTGATTTACATTTCCTTCATTAGAAGAAATCAGTAAGTCCCATTTTTATTTCATAATATAGGTCCTTTAATAACAAAAAGTCGCTGCATCCAAATTTGAATAAGCGTCCGGTGACTTATGAACGGGAATGTATGAGCAATGACTTGAAAGGTTTTCTCAAAATAATATTGCTATCATAATTTTTTGTAAACGACGTGAAAAGAATAATCTCCGAAAACGTCCGGGAATTTCACTGTTTTTCTCATTATTTATCAAAATATTAATTAATTCCAATTCTATTAGAAACGCTGTGGCATTAGTTCTGGAAATACCGGATGTCTTTTGAATGTTGAATATTGACGTGTGAAATGTTGTCGTCGCAGTTGACATTTGGATATTCCGTTGCCTTGTTAATATTTTTAAATGAATGCATTAAAGTAGTTTACTTATATATAGTAGACTTATTCATTTACATTTAAAACATTTCTCTGAACATTTCTCGTATAAAAAGGTAGTAGCCAATTCTTCGCGAATTTTCAAATTGCAATTATACTTATTCATGTTATATCGAAGTGCAACATGAAATATAATATGCGTTAATATGAAAAATTGAATATGTCTGTCTTTGAGAAGGATCGCCTCAGTAATTTTTCGATGAGTAATTTCCCCAGAAAACCGGTCCCACCTGTTACTAGAACCTTCGTCCCATTATAAAATTCGGCGATTTCACTTTTCCCATTGTTTTCAGAATTTGTGAATTAGATTGATTCTTCGTTAACGTATCACTTCTGTCGGAAGTCATCCCGTCGCTATACCTGTTACACTTGCATAATACTCAAAGTTTAATACGAGAACTTGTCAATTCTACGTTTTTCAATTCTATGTATAATACAGAATGTCACGCACTCTAATCGAAGACGAAGTTCTATATAAAAGTTACTAGAGAAATGAAGGAATCAGGTAAAAAAAAATGTTGACTTTTCTATCACTCACCTGGTCTAAACTCTAAACTACGACGAATGAACTTCAACTGCATTGTCCTCCTGGGAACTGCAGGTACACGAAAACACACATCTATATGAATGCATATTCAACATTTTGTCCACTGCCGGAACGGCTAAGATCAACCCCTTTCCGAGTCAAGAAGGCGGGATCTGTCTCTGCCGCGAAAATCCACGCGATAGACCACTACAGTTTCCTGATCCAACTCTCGGACGACAGTACCACCACAGAGCTGACCAAACTAAGAACAGGAAATACACCAATGCAGAAAATGCCAGCGACTAGGGCACACTAGCACTAACTGCAACCTGGGATACAGATGTGTGAAATGCAAAGATGCCTATAGCCTCGGGCAGTGCAAAATTCCCCTGAACTCTGACCGCACAGCAATTTACTGCGTAAACTGCGAAACCTTTGGACACCCGGCCTCCTATCGCGGATGACCATTCTATCAATTCGTCCTAGATATTAAAACTAAGAGTGAGCAACCGAAGCAGCAAAAAAGAGCTGACAAAATCGCAAAAATCCACCAGTCCGTAAAGCCACAAGTCAATATCACGCAACACCCTGATACGCGACAACCGAATTTAGTAACCACAGGTACCATCCCCACACCATTTAACACCTGGCTCTCGGGCAAGAACAACTGTCAGCACCTATTCCCCAATAACGACACAATCCCCACCCCAAACCCCAACCCGCAACCAAGTCCATACCCCACTAACATGATGGAGTAAATCAAGCAACTAATCTCAGACACAATAAGCGCGCATCTCAGCCCATTAATCCAGGCTATCAGCAATAATATCAGTAAAAGCAACAATCTTTATGAAGCCTTCGACCTCCATGATGACTGACACAACTACCAGCCCCCTCACAATATCAAAGGTCAAAATTGCCGTCATAAACGTGAACTCCCTAGTCTCGCTCAACAAGCGATACGACTTGCTCCAATTCCTAAACCGCAACAATATTGACATAGCTCTAATATCTGAAACGAAGTTCAGCAACAAACACAAACTAGAATTCACCTATTACAGTAAAGTCGGGTTTACTGTCCAACAGCTGTGTTTTTGGAGGACAGTAATCCTGGTGTTGTTGCCTTATTTTTGTTTCTTCAAACGAGAGTCCGAACATAGAGAAAGACAGAATGAAATTCAAAGGAGAAGCCGAACATAGAGAAGGACAGAATGAGTGTCTCTTTCTTTCCCATGCGCTGTCCTTCCTTGCGACCGAAACTTGAATCGTCGATTTAACCACTAAATACAATTTGAATTATTTCGTGTTTGGTCTTATTTTAATCAGAAAAATGCCAGAAATACGATACAGTAAAGTCGGGTTTACTGTCCAACAGCCGTGTTTTTGAAGGACAATAATCCTGGCGTTGTGGCCTTATTTTTGTTACTTCAAAGGAGAGTCCGAACATAGAGAAAGACAGAATGAAATTCAAAGGAGAAGCCGAACATAGAGAAGGACAGAATGAGTGTCTCTTTCTTTCCCATGCGCTGTCCTTCCTTGCGACCGAAGCTTGAATCGTCGATTTAACCACCAAATACAATTGGAATTATATCGTGTTTGGTCTTATTTTAATCAGAAAAATGCCAGAAATAAGATAGTGAAATTTCATAAAAAAGATAATGAAAATTAAGAAAGTTAGAGTACTCCCTTCCTACACGCACAGTTTTTGAGAAATATGACTTTGAAAAGAAAACCGATTTTTCAACATTAAACAAATATGGTGATGTTATTATAAAAGATATTGAATTGTGCTTTGCAGCAAAAGATTCTGTAGACTTTCCCGAATACAACGATATCCAATATTAATACGTTATGAATGTTTAAACATGTTTAAACAATCGTTAAAGACGGAGAGACATCACTTTTGCATCCATTTTTCAGAATCCATTTTCTCACAAATGGGTGCAACAGTGGTGTCTCTCCGTCTTTAATCACTGTTTAAACATGTTTAAACAACTATAATGTATTAATATTGCATATCGTTGTATTCGGGAAAGTCTGCAGAATCTTTTGCTGCAAAGAACAATTCAATATCTTTTATAATAACATCATAATATTTGTTTAAAGTTAAAAAATATGTTTTCTTTTCAAAGTCATGTTTCTCAAAAACTGTGTGTGTAGGAAAAGAATTAATGGCAGATTTGGAATCAGCGCAAAAAACTCGATAAGTGACACCCAACAGTTATAGCGAAACATAAAAAAAGTTGAAATTTGTTGGACAGTGTAACCTACGCTGCACCCATCTGGTGGAATATGAATGCTGCGACCATAGAAAAAATCCGCAAACTCGAAAGGAACTGCTTCCCAGGCGCCTTACACATATACAGAAAAACATATAACATCCACTTCATAATCATCGATAACCACATTCTCAAACTAGTACGAGACTACTTTGCCAGTATCCCAAACACAGAAAACAAAACCCTCACAGACTAAATGAATATAAACACACCTGACTTACATGAAAACATACTATGGGGATATATCACCCCGCAATCATTCATCTACCTAGATAGAATTGGCTTAATTCAGGATGGCATGAACATTCCACTAATTTATCACGCATCAAGAAACAGGACGGACAAATCCTTTAAGTATAACCACGCTACGAACCCCCCAAGCATAAAATACTCCACCACGATACCCGACAGAGATCGTTACGACTTTCACCGCCACTCAGAAAAATACTGGTGGCTATCAGACGATGCCAAATTCATCGACGAGCTGAGAAGGCGAAAACGCAGAAAAAACGAGCAGAGACGCTCCAACTAGGCTAGTTAAAGTTCTGATACATAAATAAGGGTAAGACTTTACAGAAGCCCACCCTTCCTTTCGACATGTCACATACGTCATTCTATTCGTTTTGAAATTCTGAACACAAAATGTAGATGTCACTTTTGGCTGAAATGAATAGTTTCCGAGATATTCGCAAAAAAGTATCACGAATACTGTAGTGAATTTTTCGTATTTCTGCACGCTCCGTAGCTACGTAAGACTGTCCCGGCGTGACGTTTGTTTACATTTTGCTTCTAAACACGCTGTGGAGATAGAACGGACAGAGACGGATAGAGTGGACAGAGAAAACAGGGTCTCATTCTGGTTATACATACAGGGTGTTAGACAACAGGTGGGAGAAAATTTAAGGGGTGGTCCTCGACGATAATATAAGACGAAAATGAAGAATAAAAAAATTGCGATTTCGGCTTCGTTATTTATTTATTAACACTTAAAAATCCGCCTTAAATGCGGCAACAAGTCTAACAAAAGTGTACGTTGCGTACGTCATAGAGGCGCGCGACAGTCACGTATCAAGTGACAGATGCATGCATACCTTGGTTCTTATTTGGAGCCCCAGCGAGGTGAAAATATTTAATAAATCGTTGGACGACATTGAACCTACCTGCTCGTTAAAGTCCACAAGGGCATTTATAATATCCGCCCTATGGAATTATCGAGTAGAAAAGGTCAATGTCCTTTCATTTTTAAATTGTTCTCCAACATATCCACAAATCATTATCCTGCGCTACAACACCGTATACAATACACTGGAACAAACCACAATAAAATGGTATCCATTGGGTCCACAAATGCAAGTATCCACAAAAATGCACACGCGTACCGGAATCGTTCGCAACTAGTTCACGTTTGATGCACATCAATTTGACTTTCGCACACGAAAAATAAAATATCAGTGAAATTAATGTGAATTAAACCCACTTAAATAACACCCCAATTCAACGTTTCAAAAAAATTTGTTGGGGCAAGAAGAATCGTCCGTACACGCTTGCATTCGTATGCACACTGATTCGAGACAGCTGATACGGTCAATGCCTGATCGATAAAACAAATGAAGATCTACAGGAAACTCACGCCTAAACACCGCGCGTTGCTATACCGATACATTGTCTATCCTGTTTTCACGAATTTCGTGATTCTTTCTCATTCTGTCTGTGACCGCCAAATATCTCGTGTGTGTAACATGAATCGCATCAGCTGTCTCGAATCAGTGTGCATACGGATGATACATTGTACGAACGATTCTTCTTGCAGGGACACATTTTCTTAAAACGTTGAATTAGGCTGTTATTTAAGTGGGTGCGCTAACAGACTTCACATTAATTTCACTGATATTTTATTTTTCGTGTGCGAAAATCAGATTGACGTGCATCAAACGTGAATTAGTTGTGCGGAATTCCGGTACGAATGTGCATTTTTGTGGATACATGCATTTGCGAGGATGTTATTCAACATTTATGGACACAATGGACACCATTTTATAGCGATCTCGAGTAAACTACTCGTGTGAGAACAATTTAAAAGTGAAAAGGCATTTACCCCTTCTACTCGATAATTTCATAGAATTGAAAAACGGAATGTGTAATCAGTTTAGATAAATGTTACCATTCACGCTATGGAATTTAAATTGAGAAACACACGCATTTTGAACGATTTGTGGTAAAAAAATTAGAATCATGTGATTACACTTGGGTGAAGAATAGTATTTGTAGTGCTGTGAAACTTTCCTAGAAATAGTGTGCTATCGAAAGGCGTTCAGACTACATGAATTGTATCTTGAGCATAACATTTTCTCTCGATCTTTTTCTATCAATAATGCATCATACGCAAATGTGGTTTGCTCTCCATTTTATCAGACCTGCAATACCTACATGCAATATGAATAAATGTGTACTGCACGATCAGAATTACAAATCATCTTCTTCAATTCCAATTCAGTCTCAATAGATTTTCATTCTTACTATGTCTCTGAATGTTGTGGTTGGTAACTCCTTTTTCATAATCATAAGGGTATTATAAATATTTGATATCTAAACAATACATTTTATACATTCAATTAAATAATAAATATATTATACTTAAATATCAACATTCATTTTATTTATTTATTTATTTATTACACATCTTTGCTCAAATTTTTTCCTTCAATCATACATTAATTACGTAGTATTTTTAATAAAAATTCTGTATATTGGTAATAACACACCTCGCATAATATAAAATTGTACAAACGCTTTGTCTCGTTTGATAATTGGAATTCTTGGCTATCATTTTTAAAGGAAATACTATGTACAGAGTGTCAAGATTTTATATGTAAAAAGTTTGGTGCAAAAGTGACCTTGACAGGCTTTTTCAAGGTCAAATTTTGGAATAATTATATCGCATTTTACTCATCGAGAGGGACAAACATCTCAAAGGAACCATGGACAATAAATGGACCGTTCTCTTGCAAATTGACGTTAAAGTTCAAATAAGTTCTAAAGTTGATTTATTTCCACAATATTTTTCTCTAATACACTCGCCGAAAATTCTATAAAGTCACTGTGTTTTGTAATGAATTCTTATTATTATACCATATAAATGAAAAATTTGTATTTAGTAGCATTTCGGGATTACATAAAGAAAGCATACACACTGATTTCAAAACATAAGTATAACATTTATCGATAAAAGAAAACAAAAATATAATTTTACGCAGAACAAACTGCGAAATTTCTATAATGTCACTTTCGTTTTACACGGATAAAGTTGAAATTAACGATTGTTTTTCTATTATTTCTATTTTAATATCTGGTGTAGCCTCCATTTTCTTGAATTATATTAAACATACGATTGGGCATCGACGAAACTAACTTTTGTAGCGTTTCTGTTTTAACAGACGCCCACGCTTCGTTCACCGCATCCCTTAGTTCGCTAATGGAGTTGTATTGTTTCCAGTTTTTATAAACTTGTCGCGCAATGATACCCCAATCATTTTCGATAGGGTTTGTATTAGGAGAACAAGCAGGCCATGGCAAAACATTGATGTGTCTTTTAAGAAGCAACTGCTTTATACGCTTCGACGCGTGTACCGCAGCATTATCATGCTGATAAATAAAATTGTCATCTTCAATATTTTCTGTAAAGGGTATTAGAACCATGTCTAACAAATCTGCATAATTTTCCGAATTCATTTTGTGATTTTTGTAACGCATTGGAGTTTTTTGTCAGCTTTGAACGCATCCCATATGATTAGGAAACCACCGCCAAAGTTACGACTCATTGTCACACTTTCTCATTTCTCAGATCATGCCAATAATATTTACAGCCATCAGGCCCATCCAAATTAAAATTTTGCTCATCTAAAAAAATGACAGACTCCCACTCTTTCGTACAGGACATATGTGCCCGTGCGAAATCAAGACGGGCCTGTTTATGTACTTTTTTTAGGCCTGGTTTACGTTGCATTTTTGTCCACAAATTGCCTAGAAGAATTTAAAAATTGTTGCACACGTCTTGTTGTTACTGGAAGCCCTAATTCAGCTCGAAATTATGCTGCGTTTTTCCTTTCCTTAACCGCGAACCTCATTAATAATAAATGTCGTCTCTTTGACAATTTTTTATTACCACCTTTAAAATGATTTTTTCGCGCAATTTCCACGTACATTGATATAATTATTAATCACAGTATATGAAAGATTAATTTTCTTAGCAATTGCACGATTAGAGCAGCCTATATCTTTATAAGCATCGATCGATGCTTTTTCTTCAATTGTTAGCACTTTTCCTCGCGGCATTCTAATACACGTGAATCAAATTATAAGAAACAGGATTTCTATGAGTTCTAAAACTAATAATTTTAGAATATTTCAAATTTTCCATAGTTCTCTGCTCAGAATCCAGAGAAACGCTAAGTGACTTTATAGAAACTTCGCACTTGTGTTCTGCATCGCGCAGACAAAAATCAAAACAAACGTAAATAGTGAACATAGTGTTCTAGAGTGCGTAGTCCCTTTATCCGATTGTCAACAAGGCACATGACCAGATACGATAAATCAACAAAAATGGTGATATTTTTCAAATATCTATGAATATGAAGATGACTTTATAGAAATTTCGGCCACTGTAGTTAAATGGTATCTGAATAGCTGTGCAATGTCCCGAATAATTTTATTTTGCTCGTAAATACACCAATATTGAAACCCATGAAGCGAGAGATATGACCTGTTTCTCTTTTCACCAATGGACGCGAGCATGACCTGCTACCCAATCTATTGAAATGTAACATAGCAGTAATTCTTGGTCATCAAATTGCAGATCTGGCTGCTAAAAATCACGTTGTTTTGGAACATCTTTTTCAATGAGTTGTATTCGCCTATGCCTCAGTAAATTGCATATTTGTCGAGTAAATCTGTAGTTTTTTTATACAGGGTGTTCGACAACAGGTGGGAGAAAATTTAAGGGGTGGTTCTCGACGATAATATGAGACGAGAATGAAGAATTATTTATTTATTAACAATTAAAAATTCGCCTAAAATGCGGCAACAAGTCTAACAAAAGACTACGTTGCGTACGTCATAGAAGCGCGCGACAGTCACGTATCAAGTGACAGATGCATGCATACCATGGTTCTCATTTGGGGCCCAGTACAGCGAGGTGAAAATGTTGTTACGAGCCAGGGCCGCGAGCAAGGCGAGTGGCCGGCGAAGGGATATTACTCTTGGAATAAGGAATCAATTTGTTAGTTGAATTGCTAGGAGATTGGCAAAGCGCACAGACGAACCTGATGCGAAATCAGGGAGCTGCTAGGAGGTTGGCAAACAGCACAGACGAACCTGATGGGAAATCAGGGAACTGTTAGGATGCAGACGAACCTGATGCGAAATCAGGGAGCTGCTAGGAAGGTGAAACTTCGCGAACGAACCCAATCAGAAATTGGGGAGCCGCTAGGAGGTTGGAAAAGAGCACAGACGAACCTGATGCGAAATCAGGGAGCTGCTAGGAGGTTGGCAAAGAGCACAGACGAACCTGATGGGAAATCAGGGAACTGTTAGGATGCGGACGAACCTGATGCGAAATCAGGGAGCTGCTAGGAAGGTGAAACTTCGCGAACGAACTCAATCAGAAATTGGGGAGCCGCTAGGAGGTTGGAAAGGAGCACAGACGAACCTGATGCGAAATCAGGGAGCTGCTAGGAGGTTGGAAAAAAGCGCACAGACGAACCTGATGCGAAATCAGGGAGCTGCTCGGAGGTTGGCAAAGAGCACAGACGAACCTGATGCGAAATCAGGGAGCTGTTAGGATGCGGACGAACCTGATGCGAAATCAGGGAGCCGCTAGGATTGTGTAGTATTCGTGGACGAACCGAATGCGAAATTGGGGAGACACTAGGTAGAATAAATCTCTGTTTGAAAAAATAGGAATGTTGCGAACGAACCTGATGCGAAATCAGGGAGTCGCTAGGAATGTTAGTAGGGGCCTCGTAACTGATATAATCTAATTGATACAACCCGAGCGGTAAGGTTGTATCTTGTGGGAACGTTCAATTACTCTATTAGGATACAGGAACAATAATTGAGGGTTTAGCGAGTTTACACGAAATTATCAAATAACACAAATATATTCAACCAATGAGTGTGTTACATGTGTAATTGTCGCGAATGAATAAGATAAATTGAAAGAAAGGTGTTATTACCTAAATTCAGATGCTCGGTTTTGACGCACTGGCAATGCGGGGGTCCCGTAGCGACTTTAGAAATGCCTAATAGATTTTATACCGAACTCGCGGAATCTATGTGGTTAACGTTGATACGAAGGGGAACTTTAGCCCGATCTTACTGGAAGTTGTCTCTACGAGATGCAGCACGACGCGACTCTATTCGTGTCTATCGAAGTACCAGCCCACGAGAGTAAAAGTCAGAGGGTTTATATACCCCCACAATGAATTAGTTAGGGCCAGACTAGTAACTCTAGTTTTTTGTCACTTCCAATGAAATCAGAGCCAGAGCTCAGTCCTAATGAAAGGGTTCAACCAAGGTATTAAAGGTTATCTAGGACGGTTCCCTCCAGAAACGATCTGGAAGAGATTCCTGTGAGGAAACGAACGGAAGATTTTCTCTATCCGTAACAATGTTTAATAAATCGTTGGACGACATTGAACCTACCTACTCGTTAAAGTCTACAAGAGCATTTCTAATATCCACCCTATGGAATTATCGAGTAGAAGGAGTGAATGTCCTTTCACTTTTAAATTGTTCTCAAACATATCCACAAATCCTTATCCTGCACTAGAACACCGTACATAATACACTGGAACAAACCACTATAAAATGGTATCATCCGTACACGTTTGCATTCGTATGCACACTGATTCAAGACAGCTGATGTGGTCAATGCCTGATCGATAAAACAAACGAAGATCTACAGGAAACTTCCGCCCAAACATCGCGCGTTGCTACATCAATACATTGTCTATCCTGTTTTCACGAATTTCGCGATTCTTTCTCATTCTGTCTGTGACCGCCACATATGTCATGTGTGTAAGAGTAAAGATGTTTGAACTATTAATATTTATTTAAAGAAAGCACACAACCGTGAATAACAATATACATGAACTCCGGACATAGAATAAACGTAAAACTCTTTAGCCGTGATTCGCGTTCGTATTCCGTATTCGTAATCGTATCGTATCGTATTTAATAAACCTCGACGTGAATTCGTTTTCGAGAGAATGACGTCGCCGCCTGAATGCGTCCTTTTATATGTTTCTCGCTCGAATGTTTTACATATGTTTCGTTTGTCTCTTTTTACGAATTTCCTGGAAAAGAAGGCTTCAAGTCAGTTGTTTGTTTATGCCGTTTGTTACGTTTGCAATCGATGTATCGCATCGATTGACTCTCGCATAAACACACGATACACACTTACAAATACAATTGAACACATACAGAATCTCTCGCTCCTACATGTGTGTCACATGAATCACACCAGCTGTCTCGAATCACTTCACATTAATTTCACTGATATTTTATTTTTCGTGTGCGAAAATCAGATTGACGTGCATCAAACGTGAATTAGTTGTGCGGAATTCCTGTAGGAATGTGAATTTTTGTGGATACTTGCGTTTGTGAGGTTTTATTCAACATTTATGGACACAATGGATACCATTTTATAGTGATCTCGAGTAACTACTCATGTGAGAACAATTTAAAAGTGAAAAGGCATTTACCCCTTCTACTCGATAATTTCATAGGGCGAATATTAGAAATATCCTTGTGGATTTTAACGAGTAGATAGGTTCAATGTCGTCCAACGATTTATTAAACATTTTCACCTCGCTGCGCTGGGGCCCTAAATGAGAACCAAGGCATGCATCCATCTGTCACTTGATACGTGACTGTTGCGAGCCTCTATGACGTACGCAACGTACACTTTTATTAGACATGATGCCGCATTTTAGGCGGATGTTTAATCTCTATATAATAAAAATGAAATGCTGTTCGTTGGTAACGGCATCACGTGAGAACGGCTGGACCGATTTGGCTAATTTATTTTTTAAATGTTCGTTGTAATCCGAATCAGGTTTTTAGAGTAAAAACAATTGGAATACTTGCCCGGAAACATGAAAATTCGGGGAAAAAGAGACTACCCACACCGCGACCGCCGCGAGAGGGCCACGACGGCGTCACTTACCGCGGCCACCGCCAGATGGACAACGCGACGTAGCGAGTTTCTCGCAAGTAAGGTGTTGCGCGGGCGGTATTAATATGCGTAGCGGACGCGGGTAATGACCAATATTGTCCCATATTGACCTTATGGTATTACTTGCTAAATCTACCCATCCTGTTGTACTCTATAGGTTTCCGCCAAAATTTCAATATTATTTTTATTTTTATTTATTTTTATTATTATTATTTTTATTTTTTCAAATCTGCTAAATCTCTTCTACCCATCCTGTCGCTCTCTGTTGTACTCTGTTGGTTTCTGACAAAATTTCAATATTATTTTTATTTTTATTTATTTTTATTATTATTTTAATTTTTATTTTTGCAAATCTGCAAACCTCTACCCATCCTGTCGCCCTCTGTTGTACTCTGTTGGTTTCCGACAAAATTTCAATATTATTTTTATTTTATTTTTATTTTTATTTATTTTCATTATTTTTATTTTTGCAAATCTGCTAAACCTCTACCCATCCTGTTGCCCTCTATTGCCCTCTATTGCTCTCTGTTGCCCTCTGTTGGTTTCCGACAAAATTTCAATATTATTTTCAATTTTATTATTGACCGTACAAAATTTTTTTTGAATTGACAAAATTTTATCGCATTGCAATGCCGCCAATAAGTCGGAGCAATTTAAGTCGCAGAATTTTAGATCTAATCGAACTGTAGAGCAACGCGAAGAGCGACGTGAAATTGAACGGAATAGATTATCCCAAACACGTTCAGCACGTACACCACATGAAAGAGAAAATAGAAACGAAGATGATGTGCATCGAATGAGACATCCCATCGGTCAGTAGAAACCAATCGCGCGACAATGAATTCGAATAATCGTGCAAGAAGACAAACAAATGTTGCGTTGAATACTCATGGAGCTGCATTCCGTTACGACATGACAATTGATTAGAGTGCAGAAAAATCCGTTGCTATTGGAACCATGAGCGTTGTGTGCCCACATTGTAAGGCATTTAGATAGAAAAATGAAACACCTGGATTGTGTTGCGCAAGTGGCAAAGTCATATTGGCGCCATTGGTCCCGCCACCAGAGCCATTGCGCTCATTAGTTTCTGGAACAGGAACAGATTCCCCACATTTCCTGACACAAATCCAGAAATACAACAGTTGCTTCGAAATGACTTCATTTGGCACAACAAATGTGGTTCGGGACAATTTCATGCCACTTTCAAGGCTCAAGGTCAAATATATCATCGAGCAGGTTCGCTACTGCTATCGCTGGATGCAGACTATAAATTTCTGCAGATTTATTTCATGGGCAATTCACCACAAGAAGTAGATCAGCGTTATGCACACAACAGTTCGGTGAAGAGACCAATTGTGGAACAACTGCAAACTTTTTTTCATCAACACAATGAATTGATTGCATTGTTTAAAACCGCACTGGACCGCATGCCATCTGATAATCATAAAATTGTAATCAGAGCCGATAAGACGCCTGCGGGAGAACACGCAAGACGTTTCGATGCGCCAACAATTGATGATATTGCCATTGTCGTCGTTGGTGAAAATTTCGAACCCCGTGATATCGTTCTACGTCGGCGGAACGATCAGTTGCAGCGTGTGTACGAAACGCACCGATCATATGATGCGTTGCAATATCCCATCATATTGCCAGAAATAAAACAAAAAATGTAGTGTATCACAAAGCATTGCAATGAAAAAATGGTCATATAACAGAAAACCAATTGAAACAAAGCATTTCTTTGTTTTGATTGTTTACTTTAACATCGATCTCGCAATCGTAATTGAAATGTAAGTAAAACACCTTGAGATTTATTGTGATTTCAAAGTTAATACAAGAAAATAAATCATTTGGTTGACATGAAATTCTGTCCATGCGAAAGTCCAGTCGTTCAAAAGTTGTGATGTCATTGGTGCGCGCATTGTGCACCGCCCGCAAGGGCAACCAGCCCAGAGGGTTAATAAATAAATATCAAAACCGAAATCGCAAATTTTTTATTTTTCATTTTCGTCTTCTATTATCGTCGAGAACCACCCCTTAAATTTTCTCCCACTTGTTTGTCGAACACCCTGTATACTCGTATAGTATATTCATATACATATAATAGTATATGTATACATTTGTATGTACATATAAACAGGGTAAGGCACCTTAGACTTACACCGAAAATATCTCGGTTGTCTTTAGTAATACAAGAAAATGTTTTAGGCGGAAAATATTTGGTTCAGTGGGGTAATTATTCTGACGGAGAAGTTTTTTTTCTCTGGGTCATATTTTCCGATATTTTAAGGTCATCGTCCTTTTTGTTGATGGAACTACGTATTTTGATTACTGTAATAGCTAATGAAAAAACAAATTCAACCGTGTATAATATGTTGACCTTCAAATGACCTTCGAAGGAGTTTATATATATATATATATATATATATATATATTACGTTTTGTTGTTATGTTGTAATGAAATTCTGAATCATCGGTCTATGTTTAATTTGAACTTTAACATCAATTTTCAAGAGAACGATTCATTTTTGACCCATGGTTCCTTTAAGAATTTGGTACCTCTCGATGAGTAAAACACGATACGATCATAAAACATTTGACCTTGAAAAAGTCGGTAAAGTTCAATTTTTGCACCAACTTTTTTAATGAAACTTCGCCGATCCTAAGGTATAGAATCTTGCTGTAACGCTTTTTGCAGATAATTTATTGACACCCTTTATATGAACACATCTAATCACTAAAATGTATAATAAAAACATAGTAATTGCAAGTTTATGTGGAATTTAACCTGGTAGCTGAATAATTTTTCACTTTTATACAGTTACAAAGATATAACATCGGACAAATGGGATGAACGTAATAACAAATTGTTTTGCAATCAACGTTAATACAATACTAAGTCTACCAATACGGATACTATGACAGAATCGAATGAAAGAACTATCGCTTGAGTAAAGAAGAAAATAAAATTTTATCCAAGGTGATAGCGAATACGAATGATAAGTTCTCTCGTCCTCTCCCGGTAACAGGTTAATAGAATTCCTTGATGGAAGAATCTTCTGTCCGACTTTAACTCCTATAAACTAGCCCCTAAAAATCTGCATAAAGATCAGAAGTCAGTGTTCACGGTACAGTCAGTCAAGAAAGTCTGTAGACCCTTTAAGACGGAATGACTTTTTCAAAATTGAATAAAGTATTTGAGTCTTTTTGGATGTTCAGGCGATTACTAAAATTGCAATTGCTCCGAATTACGAAGAAAATGGTAGACTTCACTTTTTGCAACTTGTTTTATCTGAGCCTGTACCGAAAATTAAAAAGGAACATTTTGTAAAATTACGGTAGTGTGTCTGAACATACAGTGGTCTTCGCTATACTACTCTCATAGTAAACCTTTATCGAAAAAACATGGAGTCTCTCAGAATGAAACATAAATCTAAGACAATAGCCTAACCTATTAAATAGATTCTCCTGTAAAGCTAATGTTAGGATATATACAATAAATTAGAAATTTTAAGATCATGGCCCAAATAATATGATTTATTCAACAAAGTGTATAATATTACGTATAATAACGTAATATAAAGATATCGATTTTCTATTCTGATCACCAATAATAGAAAAGATAGTTGAATGTCTAACAATTCATTAATTATATCAATAGTATTAGTTTACACTGTTCAATACATATTTGGATTTATAACTACTGAACTGGAAGAATTGAATTGTACACGTGTACTGAATACTAAACCGTATTTATTTTAATTCTCATGTGTAGTTTTCGAGAAAAGTGAATTTTTAGTTCAGTAAAAGAGCCGCCTTCGCGGTCAAAAATATAAAAAATAAATTATAAAACAACTTTTGGTATTTGAGTTAATTGGGTAGGCCCCTAAACAGTGTTAGCCCAGGGCCCGAAAATACTCATGAGAATGAAAAAGAATTTTCAAACTCGTATTCAGACAAAACCGTATTCAGTCAACGTTACAAATTGAAATATATGTTGAGCACTGATATCGATTTAACGAAATTTATTCGACAGTCTCTAATGGTATGCATTTTTTTGTGGCTCTCCAAACTCTGCTGACCCGTCGCGAAATCGTCTCTTCTCACCTTGACTAACGAATAATCGAAAAATGACGGTCCACCGGGAATGTACAAATGCCGGCTGCATAAAAAACTCTGAAAAGGTAATGACATGGTCGGATATGGTGATGCAGTGCGGGGGCGGGGGCTGTTGCGTCTTGGAGCAGTGCTTTCAATACCCGAGGAGAACTCGAGAGCCACGGGAGTGTGGCTGCCAATTCGCTCTACTCCACAGGGCCGACATCGCGTGACCATCGGTACTTGCCAACAATCTACAATCTCTTTTTATCTTTTCCTTCTTCTTCTACTTCTTTCCTTTCGCCTTTCCATTCTTCACTTCAACGGCGTGGGTAAATTGCATCTTCACTGATCGCGAGCTCACACTACTCCTCTTCTCTCTCTTTCTCTCTTCTCTGTTTCGTTTTCTGTCCAATGCTCTCACGATGTGTACCTTTCTTTCTATCTTTATTGTATATCACAATCGTCTTCACGTTTATGTGACCTCCGCGCAGAGTCGCCAGATTAAGACTTGCCCCTCCCCCCTATTTTTTTAACATTATTTAAAGTGGAAGGAGGTTGTTTAAAGTGAGGGACTCCTATACCGATCGCCCCCTTTTCAATGGAAGCGAGGTGCAGGCCGGGTCTATCCTCTAAAATTCCTCCATCCACTAGATCTCCCCACTCTATCTTCCCCTTCTATAATGCTTTCCCCCACGCTTTCGCCACGATCCGGCCACGTGATGCGTTTTGTCTCTGTCGTGCATGCGTCACAATGTCACGTGATTAATCCGGTACTGGCAGAGAGAGGGTAACTTTTCCCCCTCGATTCAAGACCAATTCCCCTGATCTGGCAACTCTGTCTTTGCGTGGCTGTTCCTCTGTCCACACTGTACCACAGCCCCGACTGACTCCACTTTTCGATGTTTCAAGATCGAAATACATCTAATCGATGAAACAATGGTCTGGGTTAGGTCGTGAGTAATCATGCAGAACTGCAGAGTCGTGTCCCATATGGTTGTCTCGAGATTCTACCGATTCCTGATATCGCTCAGAAGAAATATGTAGGGTCAGGTGGGGACGAAAGTTTTGTTTTTCATGTAAAAGTATATAGAATCTAATAATAACTATCCTATATGAACTTCCTTATTTTGTATAAAGTATAACCGTTACGCTTCGCTTTTACAAAGCTTGTTGGTTGGTACCTCAATATATTTTATTGAGGTATATCAGAAACTGTTAGATAATTCAAAATTTACAAGATCTGTTCCGTAACTGTCCCTAATACTTTATAACCGGATGTTATAATTTTTGATTGGTACTGTTATGTTTCAACAAGTTATAACACAAACTGTTCGGAAATTCAAAATAGACAATCTGTTCCATAATTGTCTATAATACTTTAGAACCGGATGTTATAATTGTTGATTGGTACTGTTATGTTTTATTAAGTTATATCACAAACTGTTTGGCAATTCAAAATGGACAATCTGTTTCATAACTGTCCCCAATAGTTTATAACCGAAATTTCATATAAAACTAAATAAGTAAACAAACGATCGTACGGTATTGATTACTAATATTATCATTCAGAAATAGACAATGTGCATACAATATTAAAAAGCACCATACAATTATGGCATACTTACCTGGTCCGCTGTTCAACTGCGGTTTATTTCGAATCAGACGGATAAAATGACGTGTCTTTTTCACATTTTGATATAAATAATAACAAAGGCTTTGCTACAAAGCACCATCTAGAAAGTGCCAACGAATATTCAATCAGTTTTTTTTCGAATATATATGAAGCCGAAACTTTTTACGACCGGACTTTTAGCTCCACTCTACCCTACGTTAATCTCACTTTAAGTCGCTCACTGTATTTTGCTGACACGTTGTTCGTATACATAAATTGAGAACGTCGCTGTAACTGTTCTAGTTGAAAGTAATTTCAGACGCAAGAAGAAAGTTTAGAAAAATGATAGGAATTATTGGATGAGTGCAAAGTCTCATCTCCGATCTTCAGAATCTGCAAGAACTTCTTTCTATAAAGAAACAAAAAACAAAGACGACGCAGTTTTGTACAAAATAGAAATCCATCGACTTGTGAAACCCGTTGGGATACAATTGTAGAAAATGGCGGGAACTATATAATTCTTTTCAATGTAAAATCGAAACCAAAAATTTGGACTTTTTATATAATTCCGTAGACTTTGACGAGAAAATGCCAAAAATCCAAGTTCTAATGTTAGGAATTCACTGGATTTTTGGTATATTCTCGTCAAAATCTACAGGATTATATTTAAAAAGTCCAAATTTGTTGTTCCCGTAAGGTGAAGTTTATCTTGACGAAAATTTGTGCAAACAACTTAACTTGACGAATACTTTTACATCACGAAATGGCAACTTATAAACTTCATTGTAATAACGACATTGTAACTGGTTCAGTGGGAAACATTTTGAACTGTCGTATCACAAAATTCATTAGTGAACGTAAAGTAGACCTTCGAAAGCGTAAAATAAATAGCAAGCAACCCGGTCATACTCCAAAGTTCGTTTTGAAAGATCAAACATTATTGTATACGTGTTCTTACAGATGCACAGAACATAAGTCCCACGCGATTTTAAAAGTAAAATTATTATCAGTAGAAAATTGCGATATAGTTAGGGTGGGACTTATGTACAGGGTGACCCATTTTAATCTATAAATCTTACTGCTTGAAAAATTACGTTAAATTGAAGAACTTGCTTTTGCAAAATTAAAGGATGGAGAAGAACACTAACATGTATAGTTCTACATTTGCTAGATGCAAGCATTGAGATCATTTTCGAATTGAATGAATCTTTTAATGACATGACAGTTTATATTTTCTAGTAAAGTTGTATAATAACAAGTACACTGTGCGTGTGTTATTAAAATCCCTCTGAAATAACCTCGAGCCTGCATTCAGCGATTGCACTCCGTCAAAAATACAATAGATACCTTAATTGGAAGAATTTTCGTAATATTGTTGCTATCGCGTAAAGCAGTGTTTCAGCTATGAAATATGCCAAAATAAATTATACACATCGAAATAGTTTATCACGATAGTGTCAAAACGACCTTGAAAACTTATGTAATTACTTATTACTTGCAAAAGATCACAGATATTTTTATTGTTATAAATTGCCGACATAACGAACTGAAACCATAAAAAAATACATGCTTGTGATTTGAAACTTGTGAAACGATTAAATAAGAATAATAAATAAGTTTGCAACTACGAAATGTTCTCACCAAATTAATGAAATACAGGGTGTCTCGCTTGATTGTGATCCCAAGCATATTTTCTTTAATTTTGACAAAGTAAAATATACCGCAGTGGTTGTTTTTTCTCGTAGTTTTCAAATTCAGCAATTATTTCTTCTTAAATAACTACATATATTTTCGTGTTGCATCGCGTAGCTTATAAGAAATACATTCAAATATGTATTGTAAGATGACCTTCAAATAATCTTGAATCCATCTCGATATTCTTTGTGCTACGAAAGACGCTTGTACAGATTTACAGGTGTTATTTCTGGAAAAGTCTCGCATTCACCTTACAAACGAAAAATGTCGTTTTAATGACCATTTGAAGGTCATGTCACAATAACAATTGAATACATATTTTCATGAGCTACGCGATGCACCACGGAAATATATGTAGTTACTTAATACCAACCGTATCGGATACAAAATGTGTCGGATATATATTGTTTTATAAAAATTACAAAACTGAATTTATTTAGATTTTTCACAATTTTTATAATAATACGTGCTCGAATAAAGAAATTTATTGAGTAATTTCTAATGGAAGCAAATCTTTATAATTTCACTAATTAAGAAATAAAGATTGCGAAAGGGGTCATTTGACCGGTCGTGATACGGTTAATGTTAAAAAAAGTGGTAAAAAGACATCGATGACCTTGAAAAGTACGAGAATTACACATAAAAATATTTTTACATTCTTAAAATTGAAGAAGATATTTTCAGGGTCACATGTAAGTGAAACACCCTGTATAGACACGTTAGTTCCTTCATAGATATTTTTCCGTTAATATTCGCAGCTTCGATTGGCTTCGGAGTGGTTTACATTCGATTTGATTACGGCACTATAAAGGAAGTATGCTTTTAATGAAATGCTTTCGCAACGCTTGTAAATGCTAAACGCTATGGCTCCCGAATTTTTGGCTGTATGTACGCGTACATGTGGACAACATTGCTCTCTAAAATTATCCAGTTCTAACTATTAATATCTTGGAAACGAGTCCACAACTTGCAAAGTGGAGAAACTTTTCGATTTGAATTTGCTGGAGGAATATGCATGTTCCGTGTAGTCCCATTTATCTGGGATACCCTATATGTATAACATTAGAATACGATCGCAGAACATTTTGCATAGATCTCGACCGATGCTGGTTGCCTTCTATTTTGATTTGCGTTTTCGACAATTGATAAACATAAAAACGATCAATTGCACTTTTAGAAAAAAATTTATAGTTCAATATTTTTTATCATTTCTCCTATTTTTACCAGATTCGACTGTTATAGGCCAATTTTAGAAAATTACGTTGCAGCATCTTGTTATTAATTACATCGTTACAATTGATTTTGTACGGCTGATTCCATTTATGATTAATTATTAACTATTAAGATAATCAATTACCTGTATTAATGAAGCGTGCACTTCATGTTTATTTAAGGACAAAATTTAATGAATGTGTTATACAAACTGAATTTTGTGACGAAAATAGCTTAATCGTAAAAACAGCGGTAATTATTTACAATAGAGGGTTCCTCACCGATTTTAATGACCTTGAAATATGTTGTTGGCGCATTATGCCGAACAACTATTTCCTATGTTACCACCGTACGACCTTTGTTGCTGACATATTTGCAACAAACTGTTGCTACTGCACAGAGTCCGTTTCCTAACCTACAACACAACCTAGCTCAGCTTTTACAATGACCTTTCACTACGATGGGCGAGATATCTCGCTTCCACGATGTCGAATAACCGATGCTATCTTGTCACCATGCTATCGTACATACGACGCTATGGACGAGATATCTCGTCACCATGATTTCGTCGTACAATTCTATGGACGAGATACCTCGTGTATCTTTATTATTGATACGACGTGGTTTATTTGAATATTGGACATAAGTAATCGATTTTTAAGACATGTCATCGTTGGCAGGAGGTTCTTTAAGATGATAAATGTAAAATACTCCATATTTGACACAGTTAGAGTTTTCATTGTTTATTTTCTATGGAATACAGTTAAATAAAAAAAAAACAATTCACAGAAAAAATCTCATCCAACTGTAGAATATGCAGTTTACAAAAAAGTGACCGACGCGACGGAAGGAAACCAGATATTTCTCTAAAAAAATTTCCGTCACATTATGTATTTCACCATGCTTTCAAGCATTCCGTACAAAATAAATACTTTAATCGTGTCAAATATGGAGTATTCAATATTTATCGTCTTTAAGTACTTTCCATCAACGATGACATGTCTTCCAAATCGATTACTTGTGTCAAACTTACAATGAAAACACTTCATATCAGTAATAAAGATACACGGAATATCTTGTCCATGACATTGTACGACGAAATCATGGTGACGAGATATGTCATCCATAGCATCGTTTCTTTGACATCGTGGATGCGAGATATCTTGTCCACGGTAGTGAAAGGGGTAAAGTCGTTGTTATCCTAAAGGACAAACTCGGTCATCGGGAAAAAGGTAGACTTTGATATAATCATCCCAGCAGTTTTCCCCAAACATCTCGTAAGGTCGTCCGCTGGTAACATATGTATAAGAAAAAGTTGTTCAGAATCATGATCTGAATAACATAGTTGAAGGTCATTGAATTCGGTGAGGAATCTGCTATTGTAAATAATTATCCAACTAGCTATACTAGCCGGAAACAAAATGAAATATGTCAGACATTCGATTAGACACTACTATTCTTATGTAATTAATCCATACTCGAAAATGTACCAATAATATTTATGTCCATAAATTGTTATAACGTTTATCTGAAAATTACAGTAAGTATCAGAACATCAGAAGTATAAAGTAAAATTCACGAGAGAACAGTACCGTTTCGCGCAGCTTGAATGATCAGGAGATGGCGCAGCGAGCCCGTCAACTCCCACTCCATTACACACTCCCCACTTTCTTGACTGCGAGTTTCATATATGCGGTGTACAGGAATGAAACGGATTAGCACGGAGTTATAGAGAATATGAAATCGTGACCAATTGCACACGTAATGAATTATATATTTATTAAAACATAATTCAATGCCGCTGCGCGCATGCACTGAGCACTGGGAAGGGAGCGTATGAAGTGGGAGTATTACCAATTAGGGAGAAGATGCGCAGCAACGAACGAAAACTGGTCTTCTCGCGGTACTGTTCTCTCGTGGTTTTTACTTTAGACAAACCCTATTATTTTAACAAGAACGTATCCTCTGATGAATCTTCGATTGATTTTTATAGAATACTTTGAAAAATTATGATTGCTACTAAAACTATTCATACGTATATGGCACTGCAGGGAAGAATTTCTAGCGAAAATATGAGGAAGGGTTCTATCAGAAGTTTAGACGCACTTGCTTTACTTGTATCTAACTTCATAACGTACATCAGTGGTTATATTCATTATAAGACTGACGTTAGAAGTTAGAGTAATGTATTAAGAGATTCAACATGAAGATAGCCGTAGAATTGGTTCTTTGAAAAGGAAAACGGAAGAGAAGTATATAGAATACGTTAACGTGTGTAATTATTCGTTCCTTATTATTTACTGTGATTGTTCGTGTATTGTTATAATTATTAGCACTGTTATTATTGTTACTATGCGCTATTGGTTGGTACCGCAACAATGGGAAAATTAAATAGTTGACTGATTTTGAAAATCCGAAGTTTACAAACTTCGAACTTTACAAACAGGAGAAAATGTATACCTTTGTCACCCCACGTGTTTCTGGATTTGCCAGAAAATTTCAAACAACATGATCCGATCGCTTTAAGTCCTGGCTATTTCTCTTTCACGTTTTCGCACGGAGAAAAGTGCCATTATTTGGTCTTCTCCAAAATCTGTCAATTTGTTTATCTGTCCCATTGTCGCGGTACCAAATAATAGTGCACAGTATTTATAAAAATACTCGTAAATAATCGCAATAACAATAACAGTACTAATAATAGTAACAGTAAATAATGAACTTTTTGCTGATTGATCGTATTTTATTTACTTCTCTTCCGTTCTCGTTTTCAAACACATTTTCATGCTGAGTCTCTTAATACTTTACTAACTTCACTCTTATAATGAATATAGTAACTGGTGTACGATATGAAGTTACAAACAACAAGAAAAGCAAGGGCGACTAAACTCTGATACGGCCCTTTTTCATATTTTCGCTAAAAATTCGAAATTCTTCCCTGCAGTGCCATATATGAATAGCTTCAGTAGTTAGTAATCATAATTTTTCAAAGAGTATTCTAAACATACGATGAATAAAGAAATATATAAAAAAAACGTTTTTAAGAACCACGCTTGTATTAAAATGCACTAAAAAGGAGAAAATAATTTTTTTAGACATTAGTGACTATAAATAAAAGCGTGGAGCGCGCTAAACTATATTGACGTAATCTTCGTGGGCACTCCACGCTTTTATTTATAGTAACTAATGGCTAAAAAAATTATTTTCTCCCTTTTAATGCTCTTTAATATAAGCGTGGTTTTTAAAAAGGTTTTTTTACATATTTTTTTATTTTCTACTTTTTAGACTTTTTATTTTAAATTTGTTTTTTTCATATTGCATTGTCATTCAGTTCTGAGCTATGTTTAAAGTTTCAAGTCTCTAGCTCATCGGGAAGTGGTTTAAAATTCAATTACAAGATTTGACACGTACAACAACAACAACACGGCAATCTAATATAAGAGTGGTAAAAAAATCATTCGAAGATTCATCAGAGGGTACGTTTTACTAAAATAATAGGGTGCGTCTAAACTTCTGATACGCACTGTATTACATCAAAGTGAATGAGACCGGTTAACGAACACCTGACAACCTACAATACCTGTCACGTTTTCGTTTTCCGTGGGAAAAAGGAGAATTTATAATACGAGCGTATCGGTAATAACGTGGATGTGGGTAAAAGTGCAGTGCATCAACTCGTCTTAAAAAGTGGAAGCGGTCGGTACTTGAGAAAGGAATGGCATAAAAAAACGTTCACCTAGCACCAGTGCTTGAATTACTTCAAGTGTTCACGTGCCTCGATGAGTTTCACTTGAATGTTGCAAGTAACACTTTTCAAAACGCTTTTTATATGTGCTGTATCCGCTTGCTTGGCAATTCGTTGGAACTTCCAATGGCTCGGTTTATGTATTTTTTCTTATCTAAGCCAATTATTCAGAGTGTCCCGTTTTAAATTCCCAGGGCAAATATCTCGAAAAGTATGAATGATATGAAAAAATGTTTTAGATAGGAGGTGAATGGTTTCGCAGGGAACATATTCAGCTGTTGTTTATTCGACCTTGAGATGACCTTGAAAACGTCTATAAAGGTCAACATTAACTTTTTAAATTGAAACTTATAATTGTTATTATATAGTATTATTGCTGGCACAGAGGGAGGCGTTACTGAAACACCGCCTAAACGTAATTAAGTCAAAGTTGAAGGTCCTGAATTCGAACTTGAACTTTAAGACTTCTTATCTCGGGAACTGTTTATGTTAAAATTACGTTCAGAATGTTTCGAAAAAGTCTCGATGCCAGCAACAATAAAACATAATAAAACTTATAGCATCCAATTTAAAAATTCAAAGTTGACCTTTATAGGCCTTTTCAAGATCATCTCAAGGTCGAAATAATACCTTAACTTTTGTCTAAAACATTTTTTCATATTCATATTTTTCGAAATATTTGCCTTGAGAAATTGGAATAGGACACCATGTAGAAGCATCTGTCCAGCTAACAAACAAATGAATGTAATGAATGGAAGCAATTCTACAAGTTGTAATCACGAAATAGTGTCGCTTTTAACATTTATGAGATTCGATTAGCTCGCTCAATTATCTAAACCCTTTAAAATACATAGTTGTTTGCTTCCCAATGTATCCGATACGTATAATCTCGTCGCAGACAAATAAATTATGTTTATGATGAAACTAATATTCCATACTAACATATGCAATTTAATTTCCGAGATATAAATCTGTTTCATACTTTCCACTACACTGGCATATGGTTTTAATCGTATCACATGCCAACTTATATCTTCAGATAAACAATTTGAAAATATGACTTTTGCACCAAACAGTTCATTTAATGGGAATATAAATTTTACGATAACACAATCTATATTCATTCTTCGACGATTATGAATAATGAACATGGAAAATGTCCTTGTACTAATGATGGCGATACATTTCAATTGTATTGATGTTCCGTATCGATTGTCCTCATATCGATGTGTTACATTTTATTTTTATTGACAACGCACAGTATTGATTAATATAATTTCATCTGTACAAGATTCGTCAAGTCAATTTGAATGGCGATTGAATATCGATAGTCACAGAGTCGATAGAGGTGAAATATTGATATTTCTAACTTGAAATTATCGATATCTCGATATATCGATACTGTATCGCCATCACTATCTTGTACAAGTAAATACAAGCCGAATGATAACTGGTGTCGATTTCGTTTATAAAATGATGACGCAGTGAGGTTAGAATAAACGTATAGTGTATATGTACATACTTTACTAAAGAATCAATATATGAGTGGTTACACACACCCACACACCCACATACGCGCGCGCGCGCGTGTAGTAAAACGATATTAATAATAATACAATGCAAACAAGTAGGGCAGCGCACGGTATTCACAGAATTATAATCTACTTCCATAAAATACGCAAGTTTTGATTCTGTACTTTTCGCTTACTTTATAAAACAAGCTACGCTTATGAATTTTTGTCGCGGTGTCTATTTATATGATCAAGTTCGCTTTTCATATTGTAATCAGAAAAGATTGGTTTACTATTAACATTTTTATTTTATTCAAGATATCAATTTTATAGTATTAAAAATTATGAACATATTTTAATCTACATATATGTAGGCACTGCCGAAGCGAATATGTACTATTATAAACATACATTTCTTTTATAAACTTCCGCGTTTAAAAATTTATTCAGGATGATTCCTTATAGGTTTTATAAATATTTGTAAAAACAAGCCATGACATCGCTAACATATTTAACATAATAACATAATAATATATTTTTTCATTTCCGTTAGTTTTCAAGTTATATTATAGGATACGGTGTTTGCAATCATTCATGAAAATGAGAATCGACATATCGATTTGAAATTTAGTAATGAAGCTGTTCGACTAAATCCGTACGCACATAATGTTTAACTATCCAATAACTTTAGTTTACGATACCATAAATCTATGTCAGTAGACCTGACGCGTCTATTGCCGCTTCAACTCTCGACTACTCTCAACTCTCAGGCTTGCACAGAGATACTGCTACTGAACTATTGTAGTTGCTCGCTGCTACGAAAGATTCATTATCTTACAAAAACCGAGACCAAGACTTCAAATTTTCAGCTAACCTTCATGAAACATCTCGTAATTGTTTAAATATAATATTTAAAACCATACTATTGTATTTCTTCAAAACTGAAACTATCATTCAAAATATATAAAATTCGACATTATGCAAATAAACTATTCGAAAAATAATCGTTAAGCTATTATGTCTTGTATGGTTAGGTTAGGTTAGGTTAGGTTAGGTTATCCTTCCTGGGATGATTAAATAATTATTCGAATTATTTCTTTGTCAATTACTTCAGCAATATTCTTGGACTAACTATTCAAAATTAAAATAATTTTCAATACGACTAAGCTACAAGACTTCTCTTATTTTTTAAATGAAAAAATATTGGTAAATAATTTATTTGAATTGAATACAGAAATAACAAATTTTTTTAAAGAATTAAATAATACAACACTTGGGCCAAGCAACAGAACTAACTGGGTCGTTATACAGTCAGGGACAAAATTAAGTGGACAGTTAGTGGAAATAGGTAAAAATGGAGTTTAGTCAAATTAACATGACTGTTATAAACTTAAGTTTTATTTATTATACAGGGTGTTCGACAACAGGTGGGAGAAAATTTAAGGGGTGGTCCTCGACGATAATATAAGACGAAAATGAAGAATAAAAAAATTGCGATTTCGGCTTCGTTATTTATTTATTAACACTTAAAAATCCGCCTTAAATGCGGCAACAAGTCTAACAAAAGTGTACGTTGCGTACGTCATAGAGGCGCGCGACAGTCACGTATCAAGTGATCAGATGCATGCATACCTTGGGTCTCTTTTGGGGCCCCAGCGAGGCGAAAATATTTAATAAATCGTTGGACGACATTGAACTTACCTGCTCGTTAAAGTCCACAGAGCATTTATAATATCCGCCCTATGGAATTATCGAGTAGAAAAGGTCAATGTCCTTTCATTTTTAAATTGTTCTCCAACATATCCACAAATCATTATCCTGCGCTACAACACCGTATACAATACACTGGAACAAACCACTATAAAATGGTATCCATTGGGTCCATAAATGTTGAATAAAATCCTCACAAATGCAAGTATCCACAAAAATGCACATGCGTACCGGAATCGTTCGCAACTAATTCACGTTTGATGCACATCAATTTGACTTTCGCACACGAAAAATAAAATATCAGTGAAATTAATGTGAATTAAACCCACTTAAATAACACCCCAATTCAACGTTTCAAAAAAATTTGTTTGGGCAAGAAGAATCGTCCGTACACGCTTGCATTCGTATGCACACTGATTCGAGACAGCTGACGCGGTCAAAGCCTGATCGATAAAACAAATGAAGATCTACAGGAAACTCACGCCCAAACACCGCGCGTTGCTATACCGATACATTGTCTATCCTGTTTTCACGAATTTCGCGATTCTTTCTCATTCTGTCTGTGACCGCCAAATATCTCGTGTGTGTAACATGAATCGCATCAGCTGTCTCGAATCAGTGTGCATACGGATGCTACCTTGTACGAACGATTCTTCTTGCAGGAACACATTTTCTTAAAACGTTGAATTAGGCTGTTATTTAAGTGGGTGCGCTAACAGACTTCACATTAATTTTACTGATATTTTATTTATCGTGTGCGAAAATCAGATTGACGTGCATCAAACGTGAATTACTTGTGCGGAATTCCGGTACGAATATGCATTTTTGTGGATACTTGCATTTGCGAGGATGTTATTCAACATTTATGGACACAATGGATACCATTTTATAGCGATCTCGAGTAAACTACTCATGTGAGAACAATTTAAAAGTGAAAAGGCATTTACCCCCTTCTACTCGATAATTTCATAGGGCGGATATTAGAAATGTCCTTGTGGATTTTAACGAGTAGGTAGGTTCAATGTCGTCCAACGATTTATTAAATATTTTCGCCTCGCTGGGGCCCCAAATGAGAACCAAGGTATGCATGCATCTGTCACTTGATACGTGCCTGTCGCGCGCCTCTATGACGTACGCAACGTACACTTTTGTTAGACTTCTTGCCGCATTTAAGGCGGATTTTTAAGTGTTAATAAATAAATAACGAAGCCGAAATCGCAATTTTTTTATTCTTCATTTTCGTCTTATATTATCGTCGAGGACCACCCCTTAAATTCTCTCCCACCTGTTGTCGAACACCCTGTATATCCTTATAGCGTATAGATTATTTAACGAATAATTGAAGTTCATATTTACATCTTTGTGTAAACACGCCGTGCCATTACGAAAATGTCAGCTATTTATCGGGGGACAGAAATAAGTGGACACTTGATTGTAATGTTATTGCGAGGTAAGAAATGTATACGAACACTAGGCACAGGTCAAGCTTACATGCAGTGATCTCCATCAATCTTATTAGTACCAATTCAGGTAGCATACAAGTAAGATCATTTATACAATAATTGCAGAATGCCAGAAACGAAAGAAATTTCATATCAAATTCGCCATTTAATTGTATCGGACTGCTGTAAGAAATTAAGTTACCGCGTAATAGCTCGGAAGTACAACGTATCTAAAAGTGCAGTAGAAAAAATTTATAAAAAGTATGTAGTGCACAGGACCGTGAAAAATTTAAGAGGTCGTGGACGCAAATGCTGTACCACCATACAAGAAGACCGTCGGATTTTTCGTACAAGTCGATAAGATCCAACGATTGCAGCAAGAAGTATTGCCGAAATAGTGGAATTAAATGTTTCAACAAAAACAATAAAACGAAGACTGCGCGAAGCTGGTTTAAAATGCTGCAAGGCTAGAAGTAAGCCACATATTAATTAAAGAAATATGAGAAAACGTTTAGCGTTTGCAAAAAAATATGTGAATATGCCACTAGTATTCTGGAAAAATATCATTTGGAGCGACGAAAGTAAATTTGAGTTGCGGAAATTAAAAAAGAAGCACAAAGTCTGGAGAAAAAAACATGAAGCGTATAAAAGACCATTTATTACACCCACAGTTAAATTTGGCTGTGGATCGTTAATGGTGTGGGGGTGCTTCTCGCAAAACAAAATTGGCACGTTAGTACAAATTGACGGCATTACGAATGCAGATAAGTATATTGATATACTAAATGAAAATTTAGAAGAAGCAGTGGTAAAAATGGGTTGCGACGACGAATTTGTCTTTCAACGAGACAATGACCCTAAGCACACTGCTAAGAAAACTAAAAAATTTTTTATAGATTCCAATATTAAATTGCTCGAATGGCCGGCCCAGAGCCCTGATTTGAATCCTATTGAGAACTTGTGGAGTTTACTGGACGCAAAAGTTTCATTGGACCAGCGAAATAATAAAGTCGATTTTTTCAAAAGGTTACAGTCCGAATATGAAAAAATTAGTAACGATTATATTGAAAAGTTAATACAAGGTATTCCTCGACGTCTGGAAACTGTAATACATGCAAAAGGCGGCAATACCAAATACTAATTTTGTTATGTGTTTCATTTATTACGCATTTCATTGAGTGTCCACTCATTTTTGTCTCCTGATAAATAGCTGACGTTTTCGTTATGGCACAGCGTGTTTATACAAAGATGTAAATATGAACTTCAATTGTTCGTTAAATAATCTATACGCTATAAGAATATATAGTAAATGAAACTTAAGTTTATAACAGTCATGTTAATTCGACTAAACTTCATTTTTACCTATTTCCACTAACTGTCCACTTATTTCTGTCCCAGACTGTATATGTATTATAAAACACTTAATTATGTATAAACACTTAAATAACAACAACAATTAATAATCATTGAAATTGTTCCAATTTCTGTTTTGGATAAATACTTTTGTTATTGCAAAGATAATCAGAAAATATCCGTTCACCTTTTTGTTTTTTAATAATGTTACGAGCCAGGGCCGCGAGCAGCACGAGTGGCCGGCGAAGGGTTGTTACCCTGGAAATATGATCTCTATTTGTTAGTGAAGGTAAGCGGCCGAACCCAATGCGAAAGTGGGGAGCCGTTAGGATTATAGACAGTGAGGACGAACCTGATGCGATTGTCAGGGAGCCGCTAGGATAGTATAGTTTTCGTGGATGAACCCAATGCGAAATTGGGGAACCACTAGGATAGTATAGTTTTGGTGGACAAACCAATGCGAGATTGAGGAGCCACTAGGTTGGATAGTTAGTGGGTCTCGTAACAAGTATAATCTAATTGATACAATCCGAGCGGTAAGATTGTATCATGTGGGGACGTTCAATTACTCGATTAGGATTGTGGAACGATAATTATGGGTTTAGTAATCTTTACGAAATATTCAATAAACACAGATATATTCTAATTATAAGAACGTGTTACAGTTGTGTAAATGTCGCGATTGAATGAAGATGAGTTGAAAGAAAGGTATTGTTACCTAAACTAAGATGCTCGGTTTTGACGCACTGGCAATGCGGGGGTCTCGTAGCGACTTTAGAAATGCCTAATAGATTTTATACCGGACTCGCGGAATCTATACGGTTAACGTTGATACGATGGGGTTCTTGAGCCCGATCTCACTGGTAATTGACTCTACGAGATACAGCACGACGCGATACTATTCGTGACTACGAAAATACTAGCCCCCAAGAACAGAAATGCAAGGGCTTATATACCTCTGCAATGACGAGTGGCATTTGTCAGAACCCTTGAAATTAACGGATGGTACTTGTCAGTACCCCTGAGTCATATTCGTATTTTGTCAACGTTCAGTTGGTCGTGCTTATGTTTTGGTTTTATACTAAACAGATATGTGAATTTATCTCGGGTGGTTCTGTGCGTTTATCTAGGACGGTTCCTGCCAGAGATGAACTTGAACATCTGTTCGTCATCCGTAACAATAACATGCATTATTATGGCAGAATATCGAACAGGGCAAGCATAATTGTTATCCAATTATGTTTATAAAACTTCCCTCTACTATAAAGTCTTTTCACATTACCTGTAAACTAAATAATTATTTCGAAGTCACTTACAAATCCGTACTTTTCTACAGAAAGAATGTAATAACCATTTCTTGTTTGTTGTAGATATTATAAAATTCGATAAACTAAACTGTTTTCACAACTTCCTTGAAATCTAGAATGCGGTAAGAATTTCTACATGGTCGCAACTTTTTGACGTTAGTGTACCTACGTATTAGATTTATTAACAGTTGCGATGAACGAACAGAGTTCTCGTCTAATTGTAAGTAAGATGTCATAAGACATAGTAACTGGTCGTAATAAAGAAGTAATCTGTTATACTCCTCACATGCAAGGTATTACGCGGCCGTAAAGTCGACATTAGGAACACCATAAACCTGTACGTGACTTGTAATTTGACTTTTATAGGAAGAGTATTGCCTTCGACGAACGATGCTCCGGCTAAATATATCTTGTCTCAAAGTTCCTGGAGTAATAGCTTCCTGACCCAAATCTCAACGAGATCACGAATCTGCTAGAGACAGGAAATCCGTACGTTAGCATCGGGATATAGACGTACTAAATTCGATTGAGCGTCGCCCCTCAGTCGGTAAACTCTAATTAAATTCCACGATGTAAACTACTATGAAAGACTGATCAAATAAGTTCGGGAAGAAAGGTGTACAACGCAATACAATAGAGGAGCCCGTCTAAAGGAGCCGTTGTTAGCAACTTCACTTTAAAAGGATGTTCCGATTGATTCAAAATTATTTACCAATTGAAATAAAATGTACTCTTTTTAATTCGCCATTATTTTTGAAAATAATTTTTTCCAATGATTTATTTGATTTTTAGATATAATAAACATTAAACAAAATTAATTCACGTTAACCAATCTAATGAAAGAAATAACAAGAACATTTTTAATCGTTCAATTAATTTGCTTCGACTGGGGCGAAATCTAAAGATTTCACTATCTTTCTTAATTAATAGAAGCATTAAAACGTGTATATGCAGAGTGTCCCAAAAATGTTGCACTTCCTCCACATTGTTGAGGTGATTTGAAGTAACATTTTCCCGTTGCGAAAATGTTCTCCGCGGCTTTTTTCACGAGTTATTAACGGAAAACACGGACCAATCAGAGCACAGGCCCCACCGAACGTAGCGTTGCTATTGACGAAGCTGGAATCCACTCGCAGTAGCCGCGCTCTGATTGGTACGCGCTTTTCGTTAAGGACTGCATCTCCTAGACAGAAGACATTCGCGCGTGACTATGTAGTTCACTCATAGACCACGTATACGTACGCGAGGATTGCAAGGGTCCGGGATTCCACTCCTGATTTCTCAATAATGCAAAGACGGGGTTTCTTAGTAGTCAAAATCGCTAGATGAAAGATCAATCTAGGGTGCCATTTGCCTCAAAAGTCCTACTTTTACGTTTGCGACGCGTAATTTTCATTATTCGGCAGCATGTGTGTATCACTTGACAGCCACGATAGGCGGCAGCATAGTCGCATGCCACATTGCGTCTCGCGGCTCCACTACATGCTGCCGAATAATGAAAATTACGCGTCGTAAACGTAAAAGTAGGAATTTTGAGGCAAATGGCACCCTAGATTGATCTTTCATCCAGCGATTTTGACTTCTAAGAAACCCCGTCTTTGCATTATTGATATGTTAGGAGTGGAATCGCGACCTTTGCAATCCTCCCGTACGTATACGTGATCTAGCGGTGTGTGAGTGTACCAGAAGGTCACGCGCGACTGTCGTCTGTATAGGAGACACAGTCCTTGATAACTGCTTAATAAAACTGCTGCGAACATTTGTGCAGAGGAAAATGTTACTTCAAGTAACCTCAGAAATCACTCCATTCAAGGAAGTACAACATTTTTGGGACACCCTGTATAAATAAAGCAAATAACATTCTCTGAAACTATAAACGTTTAGAACAGAGAAAATATGAACGATAGTAAATAATCTGAAGTGATTTGAAAGGCCAACAAGATCTCTGTTAATGAATTACGTTTGGAATTGACTACATAATTAACTAAACAAAAATATGTATATGGAACCCATTTAAAAAATGCAAAGACTATCATAAAATCTCGGAGATATCTCAGTTTTCAAATGATTTTTGTTCATTATAAAATATCCTCGAAGGAGATTAAATGCTATTTACGAAACGAAACGCGGGAAGTTATGTTTTTTCCAATAACAAATAAAATTCGAGAGTTAATTACGAAGAAACTTTGGGTGAGTCGTTCAGTATATTTTCCTATTATTAACTAATGCTTTCTGAAGATATAGGTATACTATATAGTGCACGATATTCCGGGAATTATTAGGATGACGTCATATTGTATTTATATTTCATTGTATCAGAACCAGAATCATTTATTTGAAGTTAACACCTTGACAAATTAAATGATTAATGCAAGACACTTTCAATTTTGACTAGAATAATAGAGTTTCGCTTAAACAAAATTATAAGATACTATTGCCGAAAGAATTGGGCACATAATTAAGCATCACTGTTAAAAATATTTAATATTCAGCACTGGGTGAATCTTTTTTTTATTTTGCACGGCCTCAATTACGCCATAATGCAGATTCATAGTATTCTGGGTCGAGTCTGCCTTGTCAAATTGCACTTTTTAAGTTAACAATATTATTATTCTACTTGCCAACTTCGTATAACAACTTACTGATGTTTACTCCACATTTGTTTTATAATTTTTAAATATACAAAATATGTTTTAATATTCTATCCTGTGAGCTAACAACTTTATTCTGATGCCAAAATTGGAATTTTCCTCTATTCATTTCAAGAAACTGGTATTCCCCACACAACCACCATTGCATTTAATTTCAGCCTTTCGCTGTAAAGGATCCGGCTATTATCGTTATAGAACTACTGTTACCAACGATCCTATATCAATGATTAAGTAATAACAATTTTCAGTGTCAAGTACTCCTTATGAACAAATAAAATGAATTTGCATAATGATTTTAATGGAAGGAAGTACTATTTCAATAATCTCTGTAAAGAGAATTTGAATAATAATAATAATAATAAATCAATTTTCAATTGTTCGGCATGGTCTTCAAGACATCTATATCAAGTATGATAAACATGCAATTTTAAATGCTTAAACATGGTTGAAATCCACGTAAAATAATTATATAAAAATCTATTTTAGTAAATGAGCGAGATAGTATAAAATTAAGGCGTGTTTTCCTATTGCTAGTATTAAGTGTTTTGTATAGTTCTGCTTAATTATATCGTCTAGGATACTATGGTCAGCGATAGTGACTTATATCATTTTTGTCCAATTAGATTTCTATTATTTTTGTCTAAACTGAAAACTTCGCGTATTATTGATGTAATTTTTAACGGCATTGCATACTATTAAATGTATTGTGGATTTGTACTACCGGAAATGGCAACACCATCTACCTTTCGAGTACGCGCAAAGAAAAGATCACGCGCGAAAAAAGCAACAGGCTAACCTCAAATTCTTTACGCTACACATCGTTGTCTCATTATTTACCCGGTCCCGATAATTGTTTCCAACAAATTAGCTCTGCTTTGAATATAATCCTGTTTCGCAACTTCTAGTAGACGCTACTAGAAGTTAATAAGTTCAGATTTATCTACGATGATATATGACATATGATATATGATATCTACATCTCTGCGAAACAAATGGATAATCTTTTTAAGACAACACAGCTTACACAAGAAAGTTTCAACAACGACGATCTGATGTCGGACCATGGAAAATGGAAACCTGAAAATCTCTTATCGACTATTTTATGGGAGCTTATCAAGTACTTTCCCATATAATGAGTTTACATTTACATAGAACACCTTATCATCAATCTGAAGAGTAAGTACAGTGACTTGCATAATCATTCGTACACTCTTTACAAGAGAATAACTTGTTCACGACCAAATGATTTGAATTTTTTTTAAGAAGTTAGAAGAATTAATTTACTAGATGACATGTAAAAGAAAATTTTAAAAAGTAGCGTCGAAATCGCGAAGAAAATACTGAAGGTTGCTTTTTATACCTTTTTTTATTTGTGGGTCCGTATTGAAAATTTAAAAAACACGTTTTTATATCCATGTTAAGTATACAGGGCGATTATAAGTGCGCCATCTAAATTACATGTAAACTAAACAACATCTAAACTAAAGTTGTATGGTTTCAAGAGTATCAGACGATGTGATAATTATTTAGTTTTCTCCTTCTTTCGAAATATAAACGTCAACTTGAATGTTGTAATTTTACATGGCTATTTCTGTGTTAAAGTGTATACGTACATATAATTTGTTGTATATTGTGATTGTATATAATTTGAATCATCCAGAATGTATATTAAGACAAATTTAGAAAACGTATTTCATAAGTTTTCAATACAGGCCGACATAAAAAAAGTTGGGAAAACAACCTTTAGTATTTTTTCCATGATTCCGACTAATTGCAACTCTTTTAACATTTTTCACCATGTAGTAAACTAATCTTTTGAACTTCTCAACAACACCCAAGTTGTCTGGTCTGCTTTCAAAAAAGTTCTTTTCTTTTAAATAGTGAAAGAATTTTATTTATAATTATATATTAATTACAATATACAGGGTGTCTCAAAATTCTTTCTGCATCCGGAAATGGGAGTTTCCTGAGATCATTTGAAGCGACATTTTTCTTTGCAAATTTTTCTTTGTTTAGGAGTTATTAACGAACAACACGGACTAATCAGAGCGCAGCTACAAGGGATTGATTCTGGCTCGGCCAGTGGCGACGCCACGCTAAACGTAACTCCTTAACAAAGTAGCGGCGGCCATTTTTGCAAAGGAAAATATCGCTTCAAATAATCTCAGGAACCTCCTATTTCCGAGTGTTGAAGGAATTTTGAGACACCCTGTATAATAATATATTCATAATCATAATATTATTATTTATATATATAATTATATTTTATATATACATAATTATGATAGTATTTTTTATATTTAAAATTATAATAAATAATATACGACTTATACAAGTCATTGTACATAATCGGAAACCAAAGTGAAATGTATTTTTAAGAAAGCACATTGAGTGCTTCAGACTTTACTATTATTAATCTGTATAAAGGTTCATAGTTATCTTCATTTCATAAAAAAACTTTAGGACGTACGCTTCAACTCATTTGAGTTCCGCCTAATGTGAGTCTGCCTTTCTGTCAATGACACGCACATCTTCCGCATAGCATTGGCACAAAATTCTTATTCACGGGAATTGTAGCACAATTGTTGCGATCAGAGATCGACACCAGTTGAAACAATGATGATGCACACCAACCACTGACGCTTTTACGCCACGATTATTGTATATCACCAATACAGAAACAAGAGATGTTCATTGTTGTCTCACCTGAAACGCTTTTGAAAGTACTAGAATTAGAAGAATCGGTTGTACTGTCACCAACACTTTCGTTTCTTCCACATGTCTGGAAGGCGTATTAGAAACGACAAAAGGCTCGGATGAAACTTATGCTTATTCAAACGTAAGAATAATCATACTTTTTAAAATTTTTCAAACTCTTCGTCTATTACGTATTTGAATATCAAAAATCTCTGAATAACCATTTAATTAAATTTAGTTTTTATTCGAACAACCATTTTATTTATTTAGCATTTGGGACCAAATTTTTTTAACGTTGTTTCATATAATCCCGAAAATTTTGTCAAGAAAACTCCAACATTCAATTTTTAACGTTAGGAATTCACTGGTTCAAAAGTTATGCTTCTTTAAATTTGAGAGATATCGAGCGTTTTTGCCAAGTAAAGGCTCCACCATATTGGTGTTTACTGAAGTGATTCGCTAGGCGACAGATCAAGCATTCGATAGCGGCAATTTTTGGTATAGAATTTTACTTAAAGATTGGTATTGAGTTAGATTTTGCGTTAGTTTCGGGTTAGATCTGGATTAGTTTGGGATTCATGATGGGTTTTGGAAAGGAAAAGTGAAAAGTATTATTTTATGGAAGTGTTGTCGAAAACCAAGTTAAATTTTATTAGCTATTGGAAAGGTTTCTGGTATTCGACTTTTAATATGCAGTACATCAGGCTCATGTGAGCGCACTGTTACCTTGGGATTTTTGATTTGTGCAATAATCTGTGCTCGTGAGCTTAATTAATTGCGAGATTGGCTGCTCTTTTCCTTGCGTAACCAAAAATTTTTGTCTTTTTCCTATGTTATCTAGTAGACTTGGACGAGAAAATGCGAGAAATCCAAGATTCGATCGTGGAGGATCAATTGTTCAAAAGATATGAGTGTCTAAATTTGACTGACCATGTTGGCGTGTACTGACTGTCGCGCTGCTTACCAAGCGGAGCCGTTAGGTGGCAGCACAAACACCCGGTAATGTCTTTAAGTTTGTATACTTTGTTGTGAGACAAGCTATCATCGAACAGTAATTAAAATATACAGAATCATATACAGGACTTCAAAGAGAAGGTATAGTTCAAGTTGGTAGGCGGTTAGGTCAGGAGATGAGGGGGGGAGTAGAGTGGGGGCGACTACGCTTCGGAATCTACGTAATCGACATCAGTGCGTGCTTGTGCTGCCACCTAGTTGGCGACATGGCTAACATGGCGACGCTTGTACCTGCCTAAAACCTAAAACATTGTAAATCGCTCTACTATAAACACTCATCATTTTTGAACCATTCAAATCTACCGGGTAACATAGAAAAACGGCAAAACTTATAGGAGAAAAACAAAACCGCGTGTTTTTCTGTAACTATCGGGAGTTCGAATTACCGCTGTCGAATTGCTGTTCGTACGTGCTTGCGGTGCCACTTAGCGGATTAGGGCAATATTCACCAATATGGCACCGCCCTTTCCAGTCAAAAACGCTTGGAATCGCTTAACTTTACGCATGTTAAACTTTTGAACGAGTGAACACCGCGCCTTAAAACTTGCATTTTTGGAGTTTTTTCGTTAAAAATTACAGGATTGTGTAAAAAAAGTGCAAAATTTTTGGTCTCGGAAGGTAAAGATTAAGCAATATTAGCTAACAGAAATAAAAAATGGAGAATCTGGTTTCTAAATATCGATATGTCGTTGACCTTTCATCCGAGCTTAATATCAAACATATATATATACATATACACACACACATCATTAGTATGAAATCTGCTGCTGTGTAAGTATTAATATCGAAATAGAAATCAAACGTACAATCGCAACTATAATTTTCATAAGGAAATATAATATTAATATATCTACATTAAGTTAAGAAAAACCACAGAAAATGATTTAATTGAAGTGTAAACGACTACATATTGATTGCAAATTTTACTAAGGAAAATCAAATGAAAAAGTTAAATACGTCACAAGATATGTGTGACGATAAAAAATACAATTTTGTAAATAGTACAAACCATAGTACATTATCTATATTTGTTTGCTTATAACATTGATTAATGTACAAAAGTTAAAGCATCAGAAATTCCTGCGCATACTAGTAAATCAAAGTACTATCGAGATTTTTTTAAAGGGACCATCGTTATTTTACAATGTATAATATTGTAAACCATTAAAAAATAAGGATATTAAAATAAATTAATAGAAACGTGTGTATATAATTCGAAATTCTACAGAAAGTGTAAATATTTGTAAAGTGTTTGTGCAGATTTGAACTAGCCTAGTGACTATGTACAATTATTTTTTCACGTTCAATACTTTCTACAGATTCGATATGAAGTAGCTTATAAATAGACGTTCGCCGGGAATAATTCTTGAAGGTAAGCATCCCCTACGGTCCGAACGCATCTGATAAACGGTCTTCCCAAGGATGCGACTGCAGAATGGAACTGCACAATCATGCTACTAAAATCTATACGGTCAGTCACCTAACTTGATCTTAATCTGTCTACTTAAATCAATTCGATATCCAATAAATATTCAATTTAAATAATTATACGACACTGAAAGGGATATATGTACTACGCAAACATAATAAAATCCAATTTGTAAATAATTTGCAGTTTTTACAAACAATATCAAACTCTAAAAATAACGTTATGTGGGAAAACATTAAAAGTGCAAAAATAACAACACCCGTTTGTATACATTTATTTAATTGAAAATGTGCTTAGAAAAATTGTTATTCATTCGATAATAAACACAAGATAACATGTTGTATAAGAAAACCTTCAAAGTACGATAGTAATAACAGTCTGTGTCTATGTTTATTCAATTGAAATTATTAAAAAATATTTAGGTAAAAATTGTTGTTAATTCGGTAGTACACACAGGCCATTATTTTATCCCATAAGAAACATTTGTTATTCAACTCTGTTACAAATATATTGTTTATTTCTGTTGGAAACAACGCATTCAGACAAATCTCGTGGCAAAACAAACATGGACAATGGAATCCAGGGACGTTTCGTAGTTATGTTTAAGTGGATAGCGTTTTATAAATTTATTCAAAGCTATGGTAGAAGTGTTTATTCTTCTTAAGGGAGAATCATAGCCAGAAGTTTTGTTATTTCTTCTGGCACTCGCTTTTATAAATTTTGACATCGGTTTTGAATCGATTTATTATTTTTATTTTTTATCGATATTACACGAATGTTGATTTCTGATTTATGGACGATGGATCGTCCACGAAATCGTCACTAATGCAGCATGATGGCCACGCTGCACCGTTGCCACTGCGGCTTTTGCTTATAGATATAGATAATCGTGCATAAAGATCACTTTATTTATTGAACTACTCCTATACCGTCCGGAATTTAATCTTTTGCTAGAGATTATTTTTATAACCATTCTTCACTTCGCATCTTTAATAAAATGTAATGTTATTTGAGAGAAGTATTGAACGATCTGGACATGATTTTAGTGGTGATGGGCACTATCGACTACTTACTATTTAGTCGCGATGTACTAACATAGACTATATATAAATAGTCGATAGTTTTCAGTCGACTGAATTGCTTTACTGGTTATATTCTCGATGTTCGACGACGTTGATGAAACTTAGCTGGTGTAAAATCCTTATATAGGGCACTAGTATATGTTTAATTTTAAGTTAATGCTTAACTTAATTTTTATTTGATTTAATTCTACGTATATACATTGGATTTATACCTGTATAATAACTAAATAAATGGGTAGACTTTACCTTACCGGACTCAACATTTGTGCTCTTCTCCTATAAATTAGGATGTATGTGATATGTAATCCAGTAGATTTGTACCCGGCGCGGCTTCAGTCGAAGTTTTGATCCTGCAGGATCAATGGTTCAGGAGTTATGCTTGTTTAAAGTTGAAGCATACTTCGGTATTATTGACAGGTAAGGGCGCCGCCATATTGGTTTGTAATGACGATCGCGCGCCGCTTATCGAGCAGAACAGCTAGATGGCAGCACGGGCACACAGTAATATCGCTAACATAGAAAAAATATCTCAGAAAATGTTTCAGAGGAAATATCGTGGAAAATTTTACAGAAACCTAACCCAGACCTAACCCAGACAAGTTAAAACGCAACATCGTGGCCATGTCTTTCATAATTCAAACAACAATCGCAATACCCGCTCTATATTTTCAGCATTAACGCGTGCCCGTGCTGCCATCTAGCTGTTCTGCTCGATAAGCGGCGCGCGATCGTCATTACAAACCAATATGGCGGTGCCCTTACCTGTCAATAATTCTGAAGAATGCTTCAACTTTAAGCAAGCATAACTCCTGAACCATTGATCCTACAGAATCGAAACTTCGATAGAAGCCGCGCCGGGTACACATCTACTGGATTACATACCAAATACATCATAATTTATAGGAGAAAGGCACAAATTTTGAGTCCGTTAAAGTAAAGAGCAGCCAAATAAATAAATAAATAAATAATTTTTTTGGTGTTATCGATATTACGTAATATTGTAGGAAAGGATAAATACGATAAAATATGAATTTTTTTATTGAATGCAATCAATCTTTTATTGACACAAATGAAATGCATAATATTTCTATGTATAATTAGTATGCATTAATCATATTTTAGGAGAATATTTGTAATAATACTCCACCACTGCAGAATTCAGTAAAACAGTCGACTGAAAATAGTAACCCCCACCACTGTAAAATTCAGTCGGTAGTTCAGTAAAACCATTCGACTGAAAATAGTAACAGCTTTTTAGTCGATAGTGTTCATCACTAAATTTTAGATCTTGTCCGTTGTTGGAAATGCGCCCATATACTCTTGTAAGGTGTGATCGTTGCGCCCCGTTTCTTGTTTTTGCATCGCAGCCGGCGTATGTACGCCATTACTTAGGAACTGTATTTTTACTGTTCCATATTTAACTCAATTAAGACCATAGTTTTGCTATCTCGATATAAACCCAACATCCAGTAAACTTTACTATGATATTTGATAGCATATAGATGTCCTGAAATGATTGAACAGTGTTAGAGTTTAGCTGCGTCATTCTAAGTACGAGTCGATTAGTATCATTCAATCTTCTTCAGTATTCTCCTCCATCTTGATCGCATGTAAAGTTCCTACTAACTCCTATTATTCACGAGCAAATCCCACTGATGGGTTTAAATAATCCGTTTAGCTAAAGCAGCACCCAGAGAAAAAGACTTCTTCCCTTAAACCCCCGATTTCACAGAAGCTAATAGCTTCGGGTACCACTTTCGGTGGCGTAATGGATCACACCCAACATCTAAAGCCGTAGGAGGAGGCCACGGTGCTTTAATGATCGACCACACGCCCAATTTGCTCATCTAATGAAAGACATGAAACTCCATTACTCGCTGAAAGGCGCTTCAAAACAGTTGCAGTTTAATTTATTGACATCTTTAACTTTTCTCGGCAGGATGCACTACTTTATAACAGAATTTATTACAAGATTCATTGTTAAATCTATTTGACAAATTAGCTGCATCATATCCATTAAACAAAGTTTCTTATTGAAGAACAAAAAATATTGAGCATTTAATATGCATTTTCATTAATGCAAAACACATAGTTGTTAGAAAATTACACGACATGCAAACGTTGCAGTAATATTAGATAGGCACGGTTTACTTGGCATACGAAATAATAAATAGCTTCAAATATTTCATTATTTATATCTGATAACGTACAATTTTGAGACATGGTCTCGTGCTAAATTCCGCGGTAGTGGTATCAAACAATTGAAATGATTTGTCCAAGTATTCTCAATCTCAACAAATTAGAACAATATTCTTCCGGGCCGGGAATATTTCAGATCTCTATTGAGCAATAAATAAGGTACACACTATAGTGTTACAATTGAAATTGAGCAGTTGAATATTTTCTTACCGATTCCACTTTGTATATATTTCGTAAAGAAATCAAGAGTATAAACGATAAAGTTACTTCATTAGATAACATTTAACAAAATTATTTGATGCATGAAGTATGCAAATTCATGTTCGATGAATGTTTCAATAAAAATATAAAGGTAATTATTCCAATGAAATCAAAAGTACAAATAATGAAATTACTTGATTAAATGTCATTTGACGAAATGATTTCGTTCATAAAATATTCAGATTTATTTGCAATGTTTGCTTAATATGTGTCTCGATAAACATATAAAAACAATGTAACTTAAAGAGCAGTGAGGTTTGTTTCAGACTTATAATTGGACAGCGGATCTTTATGCAACAGAAAAATTTTCTATCTGAATTGCAACAAACTCGAGTGGAATATAAATTTATTTTCTTTCTTAATGTTTAATGGTTTGAAAATAATATAACAGTACTATATTAAGTTGTTCTAATGTTTTTACTGTTTTAAATTACACCTACTCATTTTTGTCCTAAAATAAATGCATATAATCCGCTATAATAATAGGAACTTATAATAATAGGAACCGGTGCAGTTCGATTGTCTCCGACCGAGTCGTCGTCGAATCACTATAAGCATCATTTTCTCATTTTCTCCGAAGACGATGAGTGATGTAAAGTCCAGGAAACGTGTCGGACACAAACCTTCATCGTCACGTTCAATCTATCGATTAGGGAACCGTCACTGAAATACTTACCTAATGTACTCATTAGACACGCGAATAGCTTAAAAAGGAGGAATAATTTAAATGAAATTAAGAACACACAGGATGATAAAAGTGGAGAAATAATTTGGGGATGTGTTCTTCAATAAAAACATTTTTTATATAATAATGTTTTTGTCACGATACCATAATAATTTTTTACATAAAATGAACAGAGGAATCGATTTGTGCAACAACGAATATTCATTTCCATTTAAAGAAATGATACGATTGCACATACACCAACTACCAAAAATAAGGAGAATTAAATTTTAAAGATCTTATTTTCATAGACGTCGTGAGTGGTCAATTGATGAAAACAATGTCTGTATATAATAAATCAGTAAATATGAAATAGCAACAATTTTTGCATTTATTACTGTGATGATTGATCACAACTTATAAAGCATAACGAGCGCATGCCATAATGGATGTAAAATTCTGAAAAATGTAGATGTGTTTTACATTTGTTTATCAGAATGTATAAATGTATTAAACAGATTTTACTCAAACTCGTATTTCGTACAATAAACAGCCAAAAAGTTTCAACAGTTTTGTAACTTAGATATTGTGAGTCTTGCGATGATGTCAACAAGATGTTCACACTTGTTTCACACTAATTGATTTATCATAAAATATACCAAGAAAGTTTTGAAAGAAAGAAGCATTTAAACAAAATTAAAATAAATCAGCACGTATATTATTAATTGTCTTATTTAAAAATATAATTCAAAAACAATATTTAAAGTCAATATTACGTTATGTTCTGTATCAAACCGTTCATTTTGTTTAGTCATAAATGAATAAAAAGATCGTTTTAAAATCTGCAGTTTTTTATTTAGGTTCAGTCCACGTTCCAGTATTCAATTGCGAGTGCAAGAATTTTGCTTCGAAGTGGACGATAGATTTCTATGGAAGAACTGAAAGAAAAATTTTGTGATTTTGAGTTTAAACGCCATTTTAGCATGTTTCCGTAATTTCCCACACTTTTTCAAGATTACCCCTCATCGAGGGTTGTTTGATAAATAATGCAATATTTCTGTCCAAATTCATATCCAAATATAGCTGTCTAAATTCATTCTGAGGGGTATCGTACATCGCCCCTCGTAGATCGAACTATTTTTCATCCCTACCACACCCTTGGGAAACGGGGAAAGACTTCGCCGGGGTTGCAACCTGAACATTGATCTCCATGCCATCGTTGAATGCTGAATATAATTACAAACAGTATATTTCGATTCCAATTAAACGGATACTTTTTCATCTAAAAATAAGATTTACAAAGAACGTAACGGAGGAACGACGTTCAATAAAAGCTAAAATAAACCGTAACTTATTGAACTGTTCCACGTATGTATATTTATACATATGTATAATTTACATAGGGTAACTGCTCCGATTACTGCGGTATCAGCTTCGATCGTTCTTTATTTTAATGTTATTCCTAATTTATCTAGAAATAATAATAATATTAGTAAGCATTTTATGGAAGAATGATGTGTTCTGAATACAAAAAATTGGGGCCCTCAAAACCTAATACAACACAAGAAAATATTAAAAAATAAAATCGATAACATTTTGTATACATATAGTAAACAACCTATACTGTTCCATTTAGTAAGACGATGCATTTATGGTTTAACCCGTTGTAAACGTCTTTATCCCCAAAAATGTCGCAGAAGAGAAAATAAAATTTATATTTTTTGTATGGCTACAATTATTTTAATGCTTAAATATTGATTACAAACGAATCAAATTTTATTTCATTTAAAATGAAAAGCGTAACATTCACATTTATTAGGCTTTGTATAAAATCTTTGTTTAAAATACGGCAAGGGGTTAAAACATTTCACCGAAATATGATAAGAGTGTCACATATACCCATATAACAACAATACATTATGTAGTGGTGGGTCCGTAATAGGTAATAAGCCCCGTTTATCGGTTAACACTATATATAAATTTAGTTTAAACACTACAACAATATAATAATAGGATAATATATGATACTGTGACCGTACGCAGTCTTGTTTGTCATGCGCAACACCTTCTAGGTTATGTTGTGTGCTCGATCACATCGATCGATAATTCTGTGGTTGTCACGAAAAACGCCGCATGTCACATTTTCAAAAAATTTGAGTTTCTGCATTAATCGAGCGATATAGTATAGGATTTACGTGTTCACCAGACAAAAGTCACAAACATAAATTCGAAAAGCTTAAAAAAATAATGAAATTTAACCAATGTCCTATGTAAAAGCATTAGTGATCACAGCTTTAAACAGCAATATCTCGAAAGTGAAAGTATGTGACATGTGGCGTTCTTCCTGATGAACACAGAATTATCCATTGCCTCATCGTGCAGACACGCCATGCTGGCCACAGTAATAAAAACAGAAAATCGACTGCTGATTATTTTGTGTATCCCTACCAGTGTCGAAACTTCTAATTGCACTCTTCTTTTTAAGATAATATACAATTTTAATGATCAAGTTGGGTATTAAGCCTTATTTTAAAAAATTTTAATTTATTTATTTAAAAAAATCTCAAAACTACTTTGATTTATGAAATAAAAGTGGGAATTTCGAGAATTTTTATCATCCTACATTGGTTGATTACGAAGCATTTGTACCATTTTCCGAGTGATTATACTCTACTGGAATTAGTTGTGATTAAACTACTTGTTTAATCAATATACTTGCATATTATATGTCTTATATATTTGTAAATCTAGCAAGAATGTGTATAACGATTAGTGCAATGCATAGTATCAAAGAATTACGAGAATATGATTAAAATAGGTACAAAGATTATTGTAATAATTAAGCAGCTCATTCAGGTTTACAGTTCATGAAAATAAAATTAAAACACTGTTCTACAGAAGTTTGTTTCACGTTAGAACCTCGATTGTGGAAACTGTAGTTGGACAAATTTTGTAACAGAAAATATGATTATCAATCATTTTCTGTACTACAAATAATAATTTTCTATAATATTAATAATGTCTTTAAAACAAATTGGACAATCCAAGTCGGTATATTTTAATTTTCTAAATATTTTTGTAATATTATTTCTTTGAGAACAAATGCAATTGACCATGTCAATCAAGTGGAAGTAAGTTTAGAAATTAATTTAAATATCTTGAGTAATGCACACAGTAGACACGCATAATGCGTTCCAAAAATTGTTTAAAAAGGCTGTGTACAGGGTGTCCCAAAAATGTTGTACTTCCTTGAAAGAGGCGACTCCTGACGTCATTTCAAATAATTTTTTCCTTTGCGAAAATGTTCTCCGCAACTTTGTTCAGACGTTATTGACGGAAATCACGGACCAATCAGAGCACGGCTGCAGCTGAGCGTGTCGACGGCATTGGCCGAGCCGAGCACCGTCCGCAGAAGCCGCACTCTGATTGGTCCGTGTTTTTCGTTAATATCTTCTTAACAAAGCTTCGGAGAATATTTTCGCAGAGGTAAAAATTACTTCGGGTGAACTCGTGTAAGAAGTGGCTCTTGTGGTAGTAAGTGTATAGTCTTTTTAAACAATTATTTACATATGTACATGTATACTGTACACTGACTGCCACATAAAAAATATACATATTTATACAGGGTGCGGCACCTAAAACAGGTCACCTGAATAAATCGCTTGCTTTTGAAGATAGAAAAAAAA
>CM052200.1:511911-522272 GCA_028455805.1 Lasioglossum figueresi
GAATCGTAATATTTATTTAAATAGTATAAAAGTGCAGGCAATTTCTTTTATGTTTATGTATGTATATTATATATTCTATGTATACAGTTTTACAAAATATCAATGTAAATTTGATAAAAATGTGATGTAAGTGCAATTTTGTTTTGATGCCGTTAATATAAAACATACAGGTTATAGCTCTGTGACTTGCGCGAAGAACAGTTATGCTCTCCCCCAATCAGAAGCGATCATGGAAATCATGACTAACTGTGAAAAATCACCGTGATTGGGAAGGAACGTGATCAAATCACGAGTGATCCAAAACTTCACGCCATCCCTAGTGTAGACCAGAGAACATACAAGAAAGAATAATGAATAATTGAATAATTGAATCTTGTAGATCAATTTGAACAGAAACAATTGAAAGTGCCATTGATTGCTTTGCAAAACGTTTAAATGTTTGTGTTACTGCTCAAGGTCATAATTTCGATCATTTAATTTAGTTCGAATAAAATGATTGCACATTTTGATTTTATCATTGCTTTATCATACATTTTTTAGTTCAAGGCTATTTGAAGGTCATAGCGTATCAGATCATTAAACTCGTGTTGACAGCAGCTACAACACTATGAAGTTAAAAATATATGATGCCATTTAGAAATCATCGATGTCCGTCAAAAGCCCTTGTAAACGACGACAATCAGAACATTATTTTATGTCATCATATTTGCCTCCTTTAACAGCACAACCTTCCACTCTAACATTTTCTTCTATCTTCAAGCCCAACGATGCTATTTAGATGTTCTGTTTCTTGTGAATCATCCAGTGCCCAGTATACATATATGTATACGTGGAATGACGTGGATATTATTACACAATGAAGTGACAGAATTATTCGTTGAATTAAGAGGAAAATGAAAAATTGTTGACAAGTGGTAGCGAACTTGAATGACAAGTTCTGTTATCCCTATATGTATAGTTAAAAGGTTAAAATAATGACCCTTTAAATGGTTACGGTTACCGACCGTTCATGATAATATTTCCGCGTAGTGGCCGTAGGAATTTATAATATTTCTTTGTAACACAAGCGAAGCGATTTCTTTGCATAGAAGTACATTTCGAGAATGGACATTTAAATAAATAACGAACGCGAAAGATACCGTACAAAATAGATACGTCAAACGGTAAAGTTCAAGGCGGTTAGAGGTGAAGTGTAGTTTACAGGCTGATCAATAAGTTCGTAGTTTACTAGTAAGGAAATTGTTGAGCTCACTGGAGGACATATGGACCGTCAGCGGTAATCACCTAGCACTCAGCGGCGGACCGTTAATATTGGGACCCTGGCCTAATACTTTTTGGGGTGGCCTACCTAATTAATCCGAGTTAACTCTAGTACCAAAAAATTTTTATATTATATAATTTATTTTTTCTTACGTTCTTAATTTAAATTGTTTTTATTTTTTTTACCTCAAAGAGGGCCCTTTGACTGCACGGGACCCTGGGCTGCAGCCCACAAAGCCCATGCCTAGATCCGCCGCTGAGCACTCAGTTTCTTAACCACACAGTTTTTACAGGTATACATACACTTGTTCAGTCAGTGTCGAACAATCATAAATCTATAATACATTCTTCCTGTTGCTTTAATTGTGATTTCTACTTTCTCTGATAATCCTGAGCAAGAGATAGCACGCACGTGCTATCATTACGTTCTCATGTACAGTGAGCGTTCCTTAAGTTCGTACATTTTAATACTTGCGAGATTTTTCTTTCAAAATTGCTCCTTTTTTATAGTTGAAGTTAAAACTATTTACATGAACAAATGATACGGTAATTGCGATTGCATTTAATATGACAATTTCAAACTACAACTTCTATTTCTGAAGAAGTAAATTAAACTTGTTGGAATATGAAGCATCAAAATTGTTAGCCATCCACAATTATGCGCATTTAATTACACATAATGTAGAGTGCGCGTAGCAGACGAGCACTTGACTGAAATTTTAGTATTTTTTAAACCAGTGACGATTATTTTTGTTGGCAAACAACAAGGATTCAATTTCGTCTATGTATAATAAAATTCTTTACTGTTGTTTATGTGCAATATTATTACATTTAGTTTTAAAATTTTTAATGGCATCAAATGTAAAATTGTTTTCAAGTAGCATTTTTTCTATGCTTTGTTTTACATTTTACTTGAACATACTGATTAGCTGACTGGAAGACCGTAAATATCCTACAATATCGAGGTCTTATCAAAATTTTTTAATAAAGTAATTTCCTAATCCATATATGGATACTGCAGTCCTAAACCTAGTGAATTACTTCGAGTCTGCAGAGTCACTGTTATAGAAGAAGTACAGTAAAGTCCTAATCTAAGCCTGTTTGACTGAATACTATTTTTTTGTGGCCGCGTCGACCGCGCCGAACGTAGAAAAGGACAGCATGTAAACACGGACCGCGCCGAAGGCCTAACAAAGAATAGCGTATCGGTGAGACAATACTAGCGCAATAATGAAACTTCTTTATTTTTTACTTATTTTTAATGAAATTTTACTAATATATTTGCGACATTTTTCTGCTTAAAATGTCACCAAACAAGATACAACTTGGTCCATATATACTGTACATGTACGGCATAATTTATAAATTATCATATATTTAATGCTATGTATAGCATATTCTGTTGTCTAAAGAAACATTGCTTTTTGCAAAATTTTATCAAGGTAAACACCTGATTTGTTATTTCTGTTTACATTTCTTCTCGATTATCCCTAGTATTCTTCAAAAACAAATGTCATAAGCAACCGTTGTTACGTACAAGCATAAGCACTACTGCATAAAAGGAAATTCCAAGAGAATAAAAAATTATTTATATAATATATTGTATAACAACAAGGAGAGTGATGTTGATAAACATTTGACGATACATATACCGATATATATTTTTTGAAACGTAATTTTATATGCAGTTGGTCAACAATTTATAAATTGGCAAATGCACGACATAGTAATATTATAATATAACGCGAAAAACAAATACGTAGAGAGTCAATCGACATATTTCTAATTGTGCATTTCAAACGTTAATAGACAGTTGCCTGTATCATTTGAACAATTAATTATTGTGTAAATAAAGTACTTTAAAGCAGCGTTTATATTTTAAAAACAAACTTCGGTATTTTCAGTATTTTCCAAATAAAATACTTCTTTAAAAATATTTTCTTACAAATAAAGTATTTTATTTTATAAAGCACATGTGTTCGGTTTAAATTAAAATAAACTATATTTACTATTTATTGTTTGTAATGATATTTTACCCAGCTTCACATGTAAAACGGTTTCCACAAATTTTAATACAACTTTTAGCAGATTAATTTAGCTAAAATTGCATAACAAAAGTAATTTATAAACAAAAATCTTACATGCATTAAGGTGTATTTCAAATGTACGTACACATACTACATGACCCTCACTGTATATGCCCAAAATTTCTCAACGATTTATATACAATATTTTGTAGTAACACAATTTCTATTTTCAACTTTTAATTTTATTAATCTTTTTTGTATTTACCTATAAAAACGTGAAAAGTGAAATGAATTAAAATATTTAATATCTTTGTAAATTTGAAAAATTTTGACTTTCTACAGTTTTGTATAAAAAATAAAAACCTTCCTTTTGATAGCAAATTATGCAATCATTTTGATAGCAAATTATGCAATAGTTGAATATAATCTTGTGATGTATTATCCCATTTTTTTCAGGGATTATTTAGTGTAATAACACTTTGAACTTGTTTATTGTCTTTATAAACAGCCCGAACATGGTGTCCCCAACAGTTGTCAATAATATTTAAACCTGGTAAGTGTGCTGGCCAGTTTAAAAGTAGAATAATCTCGCGTGAGAAATAGTTTACATTTTTGCAATTCAAATACATTTTTGCTATTGTTATGCTGACAAATAAAGATATTCCCAGCAATAGACCGGGCAAACTTGCTAATTTCTTCTTGTGTTATATCAAGGTAAGTTGTGCTATTCATTCGGTCTTCTGATCATTCCGATATCAGTCGGTCCATTGCAGCCAAGCCTACCCAAATCATTACGCTTTTGACAAGATTTTTATACGTGATAATAATAATAAAAAGAAAAACGGAAACCGTCGGAACAACAATTCAATAGTTTCTTATCTATAAATATTACTCTACCTACCGTTACTTTTATTGTGCATATTCTTTGGCAAAGTTTAGTCTATGTTGTTTTTGATTTCATGTTAATACAGTATTTTATCGATAATTGTCCCCAACACGGGTCTGCCCACGGACAATTATCCGCCAGAGACAGGTTCTTTGACTTTTGCCAAACGTAGAAAAAGACAGCGGAGCTCGAGAGGCCTCGGTCGCCGAGAAGTGTAAACATAATTAATCCAATAACAAAATTTCTTTATTTTATATTATTTTTTTATGGGACTGTGACCAACATATTAGTGGAATATTTTTAATGAAAATTATACCAAATGTGATATAATACCAATTATATTTACTTGTGTAATGAACGATGGAAGAGAACAACTTCCCAAACGCTGTTCTTCCTTGCATTCCAAACTTTCATCGTTCATTACACAAGTAAATATAATTGGAATTATATCATATTTGGTATCATTTTCATTATAAAAATGCCATGGATATGTTGGTCAAAATCCCATAAAAAAATAATGAAAACTAAAGAAGTTTTGTAATTGGATTTGTGTGGTCTCACCGATATACCCGAGCGGTATGATGTCATACTTCTCGGCGACCGAGGCCTCTCGAGCTTCTTGGCCCCTCAAGGGGGTATACCCCGCAGGAGCGGGGAATAGTTCTGAGACAATTGTCGGCCAGACATTTGGGACATTTATCGATAAAATACTGTATTCTTCATCATTTAAATTCTAACTGCATAATATATGTAAGTGTCTGGAGCATAGTACGAACGTTTTTAGAATTAGTTCAAACTTGAGCTTCGGGCGTAATTCGGCTTGATGCGAGCCACGACTTCGATGCAGCCTGTATACAGTTTTCTTTCGATATAAGACGACGATGTCTCGAAATAAGGAGCCCACTATCCGTTCTTCTTCTTCTGAAGTTGTCCGCTCAACACGACTTCGTGACAGAACGGGAGGATATGTGATATTCTAAGCTTGGGAAATTGGTGCTCCGAGAGGCGACGACGCGACGTAGTTCGGCTACCCCCACTCGACAGGTCTGAATAGGCTTCCGGAGCACTATGGTGGGGGGGGGGGGGGGGGTTACGTCATCGAGTTTCGCAGCACGAGGCAAGTTCTCAGGCGTGTTATAATCTATCCTCTTCCAACTTTGTAGGAGCCATCGTCTTATATCGAAGGAAAACTGTAATAGCACGTTTTAAACTCAAACAAACAGAGACCATAGGTGAACGTTCATTGCATAGTTTTATTTTTGCTATACTTATTTTCGCCTGTAAGTAAATTACAGTTTATATTTTTATTCACATCTCCTTAAATTCCGAGTGATTGAAATAGTTTAATGAGATATTATACAGTGTACTAATACCTGATTTAGATTTCTCGGATCCTATTTCTGTATTCGACACTTCTAATCTTAACCCTTTGCACTCGAAGCTATTTTAACTCGAAAATTAAACATTTCTTCCGTCGTATTATAATTCCGTTCTATATGATTTTTTTCGTTTGCTTGATTTTGAAATTGATACAATACCTCAAACAATACTTAACTGTTTAGTAATTGACTCTGAGTCACCATTCGAGTGCTAAGAGTTAAAATGGCGCAGATGATAAAGAAAATGAAATGAAAGTTCCCGCGTACTATCATCTCGTCATCCAAATTTTGAAATTATTTCTATAAATACAAAAGAAGGCGAAGCAGTATTAGTTTTTGAGTATACGTATGTATATTATATCGGACATTCAGACGCGTATAATATACAACTAAATATTATAAAGAAATCTGCTTTTTTAATCAAAAGTCCTTTCAAAATACAATAAGATACAGTGTTTATAAATAGATCCAAAAATTTGAAAAATTGTAAACACACGCATGAAAACTTGCCAGTAGCGCACATATAGGTACTTTTTTTTTTAATGTATGCCTAAAAAGAAAATTTATTTCCGTATAATGACATTAAATATCTGGAGTACCGACAATACTTAACTAAAAAAATTACCTGCATGTTATCTGAATTACGTGCACGTGAAAGAGCTAAAATATAGCATAACTTCTGTCTTTATTTACTTTCTAGGTAGCCTACAACAAAATGTAGCAGTGTTAGATAATAATTGCATCATTTTTAAATGACAAATATTATACATAGTTTAATTTGTATGTGAATCTACAAGTAATTTTCAAACATGCATAACGTCAGTGATTGCATCGTTGTATGACAATAATTTTTTACAACACGATGGAGGTAGGCGTATTTTAAACACGAATAAGAAATATACATTACAATTTTATGTTATTACACTCTCATACTTTGTTTAAAGATACCGTTATTATGATTTCATTGTTGTAAATATGTAAACATAGAAAAATTTGAGTAATGAGAAAATAAATAATACGTACAGTCTCTGAGTATTGACTTATTTGTTTGTAATAAATTATGACATAAGTATAATATTCTGATATTGAATTGAACAGTATTTACAAAAATTGTATTATTTCCATTAGTCTTTATTTTCCTACATTAACACACTCCTCAATATTAATCAATTTTCATCTGACAATGAGTTTTACTATGTAATATCGAGTGTATCAAAATTTTTTTTAATGAATTACGTAGCATTTTGAGGGACGCATTGAAAGAGTACAATTTAATTTTTATGTCCCATTGTTACTGAGATATCAAGGTGACCTTGAATATTTTCAAAGGTTTTTTCAAGATTAACTCAAGGTCATCATATTATAGATCGTTGAACTCGTTCTTCCATCGATAACAACACGGTATTTAAAAAAAGCTGCATTGACTTTGAAAAAACTCAAGATCACCTTGATATCTCACAAAAAATCCGATACACATAGAAAAATCCAATTGTACTCATTCGATACGTCTCTTAAACTGTTACATAATTCATTAAAAAGTTTTTATTACAATCAATGGATACCGAGTTATTTTAGATAGTAGTTCTTGTTGCATCACCCTCTACCGCTAAAAATTATTTAAAAATAACAAAATCTCTGAAATAGCTTAAAACATACATAATTAAAAAATATTGTTCCTCCCTAACTATTTGACTTTTAATATAGTTTCTTCTATTGTGAGTACATTATTATAGTATATTGTGTATGTACACTTTCATATTCATCACAATACTAAACATGAAAATGTTTAGTAATGCTGATAAATAAAACTTTAGCTTACGCAGCCCCTAGAAATGAGAGCCATGGTTATTCTCGGCTTATGAATGTGGAGCAGAAGCATTATCGACGATACGGATAGGCTATTCTTAATGATCAAAGCAAACGGCCAGCGAACGAAGGATCTCAAATACGATTCGGCATCCGGTATTCGATCGACCACTTCCTGGCCTTTTGTAAGAGACTTTCTCTGTTTCTTAAAAAGTCCATATAATACAGAGAAAAAGGAATACTGTCCTGTGATACCATTATACAACACAATCAATTTAAGGGGCAGCTAAATAAAAATTTGATTCTTTGTAATTCCGATCGATATAAAGACACTGAATTATATTACAATTTTGTTATATTTCTAATTTTCAGTTTATATTATTATTATACAGGTACGAGTGTGTATAAAAATAATCTGTATCACCTAAATACACTGACTCACTAAATCACTTGTACGAAGAAAGGAATCACGTGAAAGTAGTTGGATAAAATATAAGAATTAATAAATAGAATAGAAATACGAAGTGGATTATATAATAATAATTACTCTCATGGATTGCAAAGGACAACATTTGGAGCAATTTATAGTAAGGACTAATGAAAAATCAAAATTCAATAAATGATGTGACAAGTACATATGGAAAATTGATTGCGTGATTTATGAGTACAGTGGAAATAAGTTATCGAGCTAAGGGGGTAGAATCGTTTTTCCAGAATTGCAAGGGCGCAGGATGCGCTTTCTCACTTCTGAATAATGCAAAGATGGGATTTTTCGGTAGTCAAAAGCGCTAGACAAAAAATCAATTTAAGCCGCAATAGCCCTCAAAAATCATATTTTTACGTCTGCGAGGCGTAATTTGCATTATTCTGAAGCATACAGCTGTGCATGTAGCTAGTTTCATAAAGCTGCAACAGCTACATGCTGCTGAATTATGCAAATTACGCCTCGTAAACGTAAAAATAGAAAATTTGAGGGCGACTGCGGCTTAGATTGATCTTTCATCTAGCGCTATTGACTACTGGAAAACCCCATCTTTGCATTATCGAGAAATGAGAAGGCGCATCCCGCACCCTTGCAATCCTAGAAAAACGAGTATTCCCCTTAAGGACTGCGTCTCCTAGACAGACGACACTCGCGCGTAACTGCACACAATCACCACAGTACACTCACACACCGCTAGACCACGTATACGTACGCGAGGATTGCAAAGGTCCGGGATTCCACTTCTGATTTCTCAATAATGCAAAGATGGGGTTTCTTATTAGTCAAAATCGGTAGATAAAAGATCAATCTAGGGGGCTATTTGCCTCAAAAGTCTTACTTTTACGTTTACGACGCGTAATTCTCATTATTCGGTAGCATATCGACAGCCACGATAGGCGGCAGCACCGTCGCCTCTCTATTGCTACTCGCGGCTCCGCGACATGCTGCAGAATAATGAGAATTACGCGTCGTAAACGTAAAAGTAAGACTTTTGAAGCAAATAGCCCCCTGGATTGATCTTTCATCTACCGATTTTGACTAATAAGAAACCCCGTCTTTTCATTATTAAGATATCAGGAGTGGAATCCCCGGACCCTTGCAATCTTTGCGTACGTATACGTGGTCTAGCGGTGTGTGAGTGTACTGTGGTGACTGTGTGCAGTCACGCGCGAGTGTCGTCTGTCTAGGAGACGCAGTCCTTAACTAGTTCTGCAAGACTCGATGACGTAGAATCGGCTACCGCCACTCGGACAGACCACCGGAGTACTATACATAGCGAGGGTAGCAGATTCTACGTCATCGACGCTCGGAGCAATAGTTATCCTGGCCTGGCATAAGGAAAAACAAACTGTACACGGAGTACTTTTGAATAATGCACTATTAAGATAATCAACCGCAGTCTGACCAAGTCACGTCTCCAAAAAATGAAAAATATATGTCATCGTATCACTAAACGATGTACCATACTTTTATAAAGTATTTCTTCTTTGTTCGTTTCTCCTTTATATTTATTTTGCAGTCATTCGACACATACATATATACATTATATTATTGCTTTTGTAAGTGTAACTGCAAGCAAATACGCATAGAAACGACAAAATATAGATGGCAATTTTTCGTGGAAGAAGCTAACAATTTCCAGTGAATAAAACGCAACAGCTTGTGTCATGTAGTTTGCTTTAATCGGCTATATTGCATTTCCGTTTTAATTTCCAGGAATTTTTACGAAGGCACGGTTCAACTTCGAAATTGTGTCGGAAGGTTCGCAGTGCAGACAATTTACCACTCGCATCGACGAATCGACCAGATCAGCGTAATTCGAAAGAGGATGGCATCGATGGTGACAAAGAGTCCTTTCTAAAGCCAACGCCAGAAGAGAAATCCGAGGATTCCAAACTGAAGAGGCAGACTACCTGCAAAGGCGGTCCGAAGGAAAATCATCAGCTACAGTCTTCAAGGTAAGTCCACCACAAATTCGCGATTTATCCAATTCACTCCTTGTACTCGTACGTTTCATTTTACGGTTATAGCGATTAGAACTTTTTTATCGTTCATAATCGCCTAGAAGAAGAATGTTGATACCTGTTTTATACCTACAAATTCTCCCATGAGTACACAGGTTGTCTTATGGGCTTTTCCATATAAGCAGGTTAATAATTTTTGATGTGGAATAATGAACTCCATCGATGGTGTATTAAAAAATACATGGTTCCATTAAAAAAAACCAATATTGACCTTCATATGTCCTCTACTCCTCCACCTTCAGAAAATCCATTAGCATAGAATTATGCCCCCTCTCCAGCCCCTCGAAACCATAAATCTTTTGGTTGATACATTTTTCGACATCATTAATAATTTCAGAGATAGTTGAGTCGTTCACTTCAAATGGGACGCCCTGTATAACGACAACAATGAAAAAGAATTTTCTATCGGGTTAAAGGAAATTAATAACGTACATATTTAGTAGATTGTGTTCTGAATCGATTGACGCACTGCGTTTATTACCAAGAACTTAAAAA
>CM052200.1:523888-536310 GCA_028455805.1 Lasioglossum figueresi
GAAACAACGGTAACGTGAAATTCGGAGGAACGCTTGTCGAACAGGCAGTTCACACGGTCAGAGTAGAGGTACGTTCGTGTGTGCGCGTGCGTAGTAGAGGCAACGTGCGACGACGGTATGCCAGAGTAGGAGGCCCAGCCGGCCGAGCCGCAGGAGGGGAAAGTTCCTCGGTTCCACGATTTTGGGCATCACTGCGCCTGGGCAATTGGAGCTTCGAGGTGTCGATGATGTAGAATCGGCTACTCCCACCCGGCCGGCTAACGCGAGAGGGGAATATCGAATACGAGCTCGGCTAACTTGCACTGGTGACCAGAGCGCAATAGTGGGGGTAGCCGATTCTACGTCATCGACTTTCGAAGCACCAATTGTCCAGGTATGGTCTTACAGTATTGTCGCGAAGTATAATGTTTTTTGTTTAACGCATCTTTTGTTTTTTTCCTTCCATACATTGCTATTTCATTTCAAGTCCACATAATAAGAAATTGAATAATATTCTTGTATCGGTGAAGTTTGCGAATATTGAGTAGACTTAAAGTCTGTATTTCAAATTTTTTTGTGCTCCCCCTGATTGCATTACTATTGGGAAATATTAAAAATCTGTCATAACGTAGTTCCTTACCGTTCGTCCATGGAAGCAGGTTGTCGTACAGGAGCGTATTCATGACTTCCGCTAGCTCTCCATCCTCCGAAGCGTCGACCAACAAATGATGATGACGATGCAATTGGAGAATCCCTGAAACAGTAAACAAACATTACATAATATTAAATTGCGTAATGAATTCACCATTACCTCAAAAATGAATTTTGTTGCTGGGGATACGGTAAGTACAGTTTTCATTCGGTATAAGACGGCGATGTTTGTTTCGTAACAAGAAAATCATTCTTCTTTTCCAACGAAAGATTTCGCTGCACGGCCGACCATTTTATGGTCTGTCGGACAATTTCAAGGGACCGTAAATTCTCGGACCACCAGTGTCACCAGATCAAGATTTGTGTCCTCGTTGCAACTTTCCGTTCTATCGCGCTATACCCCCATTTTTCGGCAGGGAGCATCCCCCATGCTCCAGCTACGACTGCCACAGTGGTCCAGGAACCCACATTTCGTGGCCAAAATGATTTTAGTGTTATTTCAAGACTTACGGCCACAGTAAAGTAGGTCGTTGAATTCGTCTTGCTGTCAGATATGACATTTCAAAGTCAGAAAAATATAATTACATGCAAAACGGAGGTAACTTTTAATTTTTTATAGAAAAAAAATTGTTTTTAATTTTTTATATTGAAATTTGTGGAAATCGGAATACTGATTATGTTTAATCTGAAAATTTTTTTCAGATAAACAAAATTGGACAGTACGAAAGAGATCCAAGAATTCGTGTGGTCGAAATTAGAGATGTCTACATTTTTTACTTTTGACTTTTGATGAAATACGACAAATATAAATTGAATAAATATAATTAATAGAACTAAAATACAACAAAAAAAATACAAAAATATCATTGTTTTTAATTTTCTGATTCGTATAACTTAAAAGGTTGCACGAGGTTGCAGCAGAAACTTGTCTAATTCTTTCAACAAATGTTTAAGCTTTCTTTTAAAAGAAACCAGACAGCTGGCCCTCTTAAGCATTTTGTTAAAACCTTTATCAAAGTTAAAATTTTTAAAAGTTTGCACTACTTTTATATGGATTAAAAAATGCTAAAAACTGGATTACATACTTAAAGTGCACTGCCTAACACATATAGAGCCACCATTAAATTTCGTTTTCTGATATTCTACATTGGTATGGAATATAATGAGTTATGGGCCCCGAATGCGTGACTACGGCACTGGGAGATGGCGGACAAAGTAGATAGACGCGATGCACGCGATGCGCTAAGCGTATATGTATAATTCTTAAAGTTAAATATACTCGTTTATTTTCTAACCCACATGTGCCTCCGAACCTATTTATTCGCCATCCATCACAGAACACTTCAAATTATTTTGGACTTGGAAGCTTTGAAGGGTTGGTAGTTTATAGCAAAAAAAGTTTTTCAATACATTAAAGTCGAAACATTGAATTTTAGCCACGAAAAGTGGGTTCCTGGACCACTGTGATCACTTACAATTTATTTTTCTGCCACTAACAATTTTACTGTAATTTTAAATAGGTACTAAAGATTTCACAAATTTTTAAAAGTGGTACACCTCACAATTATCATTGCCACATACTACAATTCATTATCTAGAATGGATGCTGTTTCTGAAAGTCAGTACAATATTTATGTGCATGGTTGCGTTGTACAATTATAAAATTTATTATAGGACATGCACAGAAAACTTTTTAGGATTAATATTGACCATGTAGGGTAAAAATTGTGCATTCCCCAATGTCACGCTAAAATTTTTGTTGGAATATGTAGCTGATAAAAATGAGTTAATTCGTTTGGCCGAATTTTTAACACTAACCGTACCACGACCGGTTAAATTGCCGGTTTCACATTTTGGCGAAGTTTCCGATAACATCCATTCTCAGAATTTGATGAAATTTTCAAAATAGGTTCTTTTTTGACTAAAATGACGATTGCCAGAAGGATTTTTGCCGACTCGAAAATTTTTTTGTTTATCATTTCAATGTTGCTCTCTACCTTACCGACTTACCGACTTTCTATTTTATATAGAATATCTTCCATTAATTGTAAAAATGGATCATCACCAGCCTAGTTCACCTCATAGCGCCATGAAAATTCACACATATGATCTATATAAGCGAATCCTCTTTAATTTTAAGTGATACATACATAAGGTAAACTTTCAATTTTTAAAGACTACTCCTGGATTTTCGTATGGCCGGCCCTCTCCGCCCCCACCACGACCTAACCCAACCTAACCACAACTCTCTCATTCTAATCAAGTTTAAATGACTCATTATAAAATTATACAACTTATACGACTCTAAAAGCAGTTGATGAACTGTCGCATCATACTGACGCATGCGCACAGCACCAACATAAAGTAGGAAGTCGGTAAGTCGGTAAGGTAGAGCGTGACATTGAAATGATAAAAAAAATTTTTTCGAGTCGGCAAAAATCCTTCTGGCAATCGTCATTTTAGACAAAAAGGAATCTGTTTTGAAAATTTCATCGAATTCTGAGAATGGACGTTATCGGAAACACAGCCCACATTTTTATTTTCTAATTATTGAAATTATAAAGATGCTTCCATCAGAAATTATTCCATAAACTTCATTATTGAAATTTCATTATTATAAAAATTGTGAAAAATCTAAATAAGTTCAGTCTTATAATTTGTATGAAACAATGTATATCCGACACATTTTGTGCCCGATACGGAAAGTGATAAAAAATTTGTCTGTTTTAAATGACGTTGATGTGGAGCAGACTACTTTCCTGAGCCACTGTATATGTTAGGAGCCTTAGATGCCTCACGCAAGCAATACGTAAGACTGTACGTTATTTAGCATCATGTTAGTCCGGGATAAAAATTATATAAGAAAAATTAATACAACGCAATGGGTTTATGTAATATTCATTGCATGTGTTCCGTCCGAAGAAACGAAACACGTGGGACCAGGCGACCGAGTTTACGACACGGACAAGGGCCCTTTTCCGATTCTTAGCCATCCTTCGAATAATATAATTAGAAGAACGCTAGCCCTCGAGTTGCCGCTCGCAAGGCGCTTTAAGGTTCGAGCTGATGGCATCGGAAGGGTAGCCATAAGGCCAGTTCGCGCGGCTCTTGACCTACGTACCGTTCGCTAGGTACGCGAGTCCCAAGGATTCGGGCCAGGGGGTGTAAGCTGAAATGCAAATAATTCAACCACTATGTTTCGGCCATGGGACTGCGGCGGCGTTGGTGTTCTCCATCACGTGATGGGGCGCATGCGCAGAACGCTTGCTTTGCTCTGTTAAACGTTGATCGGTTGATCCACGTGTATCCCCACTGAGGCCAACGACCATTGTCCGATTGGAAACACCGGTTCTCGTTCGATCACCGAAGTGAAACGATGCGGAGCGTGTACGGCGCTCGGATGGGTGGCCGGCCGGGAAAAATCCGAAAGGTGACTCGCCGAGGGCTTTTCACGTGTTGTTGGCTTGCAGGTGGTTCGGAACCCACCTTATAAAAACAGTAGGTCCAAAATATATATGTAGGAGTTTGGCCAGAACACCAGGCCGGCGTCGCTGATATGGTTTATATACCGAGGTGCAGCATGCCTCCCCCGTGGAGGATCGCCAATAATGAATGTATCCCCACTGATCCTCACTCTTTGCAGTGCCATTACGCTTTTTTTTAGCAATTTGGCGCCCATTCTGCATTCAATTCAATTTCATTGTTGTGATTGTTGTGCAGTGAATTTCAGTATTGTTTTATGTTGTCGTGTCGAGTTGTATTTAAACTGGTTTAGTCATATCGAGTAATTGTGCAGTATCGTCACTGCTGGATGTGGCTGAACAAAAATGTAAATGTAAAAAAAAATATGTAATAAACATTTCATTTGAATTGAAGCTGTATACATTTCTATTCTAACCTTTTCTATCCTTTTCATTTGAAAGATTAATTTTACGCGTGCACATTAAAGTAATATAGCTACGGTGTATAGAGTTGTGTGAGTCACGCGAGTATCTGTGTATAAGTGCACGAGTAGCGTTTATATCTATATACAGGGTGGGGCAGTAACTATTAGCACCTCAGATATCTTTGAAACTATAAGTTTCACAGAAATATTTGCTGAAACAAAATTGCACAGTAAGAAGGTGGCCATCCGGTGGCGATAGTAGTTTTTTGTTAATTACTTCGTTAATTATTTCGTTATTTCTTCGTTAATTACTTGTTTCTGGCGTTCACTTTTACGAACACCTAAACTACCGGTTTGCCGAAGTTTATCACACACATTTTTAAATGTTTGACGCGAAGGCTGAGACCGATGTGGATATCGTTCAGCATACAAGTTTTTCGCCCTTACAGAATTTTTTTGGCATTCGCCATAAATAAGAAGCATATCGACCTGCTCTTCAAACGGATACATCGTGCCGCATTGACTGATTTATCGGTACTAATCTTATCATGTTTATCTTATCCTGCAAACTATTAAAGTGCCCTTCAAGCAGTGATTAAACTCAGTGAAGTAAAAGGTAAACATTACGCATTCCTCTACTGTTTACAGTACGTATGTTTCATTTACTACCAAACCATAAGTATTATCGCATTTCTTTACTTTCTATGACCTTGAATGACCTTATGTAATAGGTCGTTGAACTCGTTTTAAGATCCTCTATCGTGATACGGAAGCCAAAACATACCGATCCATTAAAAAAAATGGAGGTGACCTTCAAATGTCCGAAGTACGTCCACCTGCAAAAAAACTACTATCGCCACCGGATGGCCACCTTCTTACTGTGCAATTTTGTTTCAGCAAATATTTCTGTGAAACTTATAGTTTCAAAGATATCTGAGGTGCTAATAGTTACTGCCCCACCCTGTATACTCAACGTCGCGCGCCGTCTAATGGACGGAGTCGCTAGGTCGCATCACAAGCACGCATGTGAGGTCGATAACGTAGATTTGCATGCGTAGTCTGCATTGCCAACCTGAATTTTTTGCGAATATCTCGTAAACTAAGATCAGAAAGGACAGTGGTCACGGCTGGGGTGGGTCTTTCCTGTCACCACATTTGTCAATATAGACAGAGAAAGAGCATACCCAGGCACCGACGAGATACTATTAAAGACTGACAGGCAATTGTGTAAATTGCATCGTATTTTACTCGTCGCGAGAATAAAAAGTGCAAAAGGAACTATAGGTCGCAACATAACCGCGACGAGTAAAATACGATGCATTTTTTAAAAAATTGTCGACTTTTTGACCTTAAAATTCGAGGTCAATTTTGCGGCACCTTCCTTAGTTCAATTTCAACCAAATCGAGGGTGTAGAATCATCCTATGGTAGCCGCGACATATAATTTCTTTACACCCTGTACAAGCATAAGCACTACTACATTCATCGAGCTCGAGACTTTTTAGATTCGTCTGTTTCGCATGATATTTTCCACTACAACCTGGGTATATGTATATTCATTTATGCCCTGTTAGGGCTTATTTTGATCGGGAAATCGTTTTAAATCGATAGGTGGGGTATTATCATTATGATAACGTTAATAATAAGTAATATTGGATTTAGTTGGTAAATGCCAACACGCTATTCGGTACAATATTGCCTCTGCAACTGTACCAGAGCATTTTCGACACAGTCGATAATTCAGAACCGTAGACGGAAGAATGCATTCCATGCAATGTCTGTACGGATCTTAAGTATATGACCTGGGTGTGCTCTGTCTCTGTTGATACTAACAAAAGCGACGGGTATGTGTATAGGGAAAAGTTGTTTAACGTGCTTGTGCTGCCACTTACCGACTCCGCTCATTGGACGATCTCTGAGTACGTACCAACATGGCGGCGCCCTTACTTGTTGAGAACGTTAAATATCTTCAACATTAAACACGCAAACTGTTCAATCTGAAAATTTGTAACATTAAAACTGGATTTCTGGCATTTTCTTATCAATATCTACGCGATTATATTTTCAAAAGTCCAAAACTTTTGGTTCCCTGACATGAAGTTTAGTCCTTCTTTGTCATTCATAATTTCTTGGAAAACAGGAAAATTAATATTTGTTGCAGGCCGAACTTTACAGTTGCCCCGCCCCCACAAGATTTTGGTACCTACAGTAGTATCTCCGTAACTGTCGTATCGTCGGGTCTGCCGGGCAACAGTTCGAGTAGAGATGCTACATTCTTTGTAGTGTGCCGCACGTAGAGAAGGATAGCAATTGGAAAAGAAAGAGCGTACGATTTTTTAATAATTCTGAAAAATTATAAAATGCCGACTGTCAAACGCAAAAATATCTGTTTCACTGAAAAAAATCGACTTCAAATAATTACAAAAATTTAGCAAATTAAAATATCAAAAAAATCGTACGCCACATTGAAGATGATCCATTTTTGTTGATGTTGATAGAATTTTTTTTTTTACATTCCAGTCACTTTTACTACTGGGTGTAAGCTATCAAGGTTTTGCTGCACGTGGAGTTAGATAATGTTAGACAACTCCAGCATTTTGTAATTTTATGTAATAAAAAAAAATGAAAATAAAACTAAAATGTTGCTTAACACTTCCTAGAAAAGTATTACTTTTTTAGAGAGTCAGTTTATGCGAAGAAAATATTAGATTTGCCCCATTTTATTAGTTATAGGATTGTACTCGTATACCCCCTTAAAAATCCCCTCCGATTTGGTGCCAAGAGTCAGCAGTAGAAACTGGCACGTACAAGATCCGGCTCTACCTTGCATATCCTATGAACTGCGGGTGATATTCCCGAATACCATTGTATATTGTCGAATGAATATTTAGCAGTTGTCAAAAAATTCATTGAAAGCCTCGAAATTAAAATAACTCGAATATGTTAGGCGATGAAAATACCTTAGGCTGAAATTCAGGCTTATACAGATATAAATTTTTTTCGATTATTACTTATTTATTTATGAAACTTTCACCAATTATATTTGTGGCATTTTTCTGATTAAAATAATTCCAAACACGATATAATTTCAACTGTATTTCGTGGTTTCATTGACGATGAAAGTGTCGGGCGCAAGGAAGGACAGCGTGTAGGAAAGAAAGAGACGCGGAGTATCGTAGTCGCTTCGGCAGCGTGCGGTTTCTCTTTACATAGCTGTCCTTTTCTACATTCGGCTCGGTCTTTGAAGATCAACAACATATAGTGTCTGTCTACGAACTTTGCAAACGAACCTCCCCGAGGCTTTTGCGACTATAGAGGATTTACTGTACTTACAAGTTACTTATTTAATTGGTATGGTCTTTCGTGTAATTGTGTAGACTGCGAATGTTTATGCATTTATAGCAAAATCGAGTAGATGAAATTCAAAATTGTCCGATTTTGAGAATTGAAAATGTCACTATATGATTTCTCATCTATTAAAATTATTAAGGGCAGAAAGAGGTACATAAGATGGATCCTGGGGGTGGAAAGGACAACACCAGGATATATAGTGAGAGATGAAATGAAAAAAGACAAGATAAGGATAGAAGCAGGGATGAGAGCGGTCAGATTTGAGGAGAAAATAAGAAAGGAGGAAAACCGAAAGATACCGAAGGAATGTTGGAGAGAAAGAAGAAAGGACGAAGAAGAGGGAAAACTAGATAGATGGGGAGAGGAAAGAAAAAGGTATTTCTGGCGATGCGGTTTGGGGACGGAAGAGGTGGCAAGATTGAGAGAAGAAGGGGAAGAAACAATAGAGGAGAGAGTGATATGTAGGGATAGGGAGGTTCAAGAGCAGGGAAGGATAGAGAAGGTATGGAAATCAAGAAGCGTTCCCAGGTTCAAAGAAATAAGAACGGTGGGGAGACCGAGATACTTGACAGGACAAAGAGGAAGAAAAGGGAATAGCGTGACGATAGTAGCAAGACTCTGAGGTGCGGCAACGAAGAAAGGGCAAACAAATTTTGGGAAAAAGAAGGGAAGAAAGTATGCAGGATGTGCAGAGGAGAGGAGGAGACGCTGGAACATCTCGTAGAGAGATGCAGGGAGATGGAAGAAATAGAAGGAGAAATAGAAGAAATTCTGGATGAAAAGGGGAAAGGCGCAAATTGGGGCAGGAAGCTAAAAGAAAAAAGAAAAAGAGGAGTGGGAGAATTAAATTAAAATAAACAGTATGGAAGTAGTGAAGGACATGGAGGGTAAGAAGGGAAATGGATAAAATGTAGAGGGGATTAAATTAAGGATTGTATATCGGGAGGTAGGTATACAATGTAAATAATAGATTAAGATAGGGAGAAGAAAATGTAAAGGTTTAAAGAATGGAGGAAGGAAGGAAGGAGAGAGAAATGTAACGCCGAAAGGCATATATTTATGAATAAAGATTATATATATATATATATATATTAAGGGCAGAAAAAACATTTGATTTGATTTCTATTTCTTGTAATCGATGCAGACAATTCTTATTTTGCATAAAGATCCGCAGTCTAGTAATCTGGAACTCATTCAACTGTTTGGCACATATTTCTTTACTTTAAACAAACAACCATGTTGATTCCAATAAATGTTTTAATTAGCTTACTTTCGCTTATTTTCATAACTACATAGCTATTTATGTATACCCTCAGCAGTGATTCTCAGTACTTAGGGAATCATTACCAATATTATAAATTAATTAAATATTGAAACTAGTTGAAGTTTAGAATATTATTGTTTAGTATACTTCATCCATTTCTCTCTACCATTTTTGTGTATGTGTACATTACAGTTATAAGATAATGTGACCATCCAGAAAGACACAGACACAAAATATCTTACTACTGCCTCTATTTACACAGTAGAAGTAGAAATGACAGATCATAGTCAGACACATTAATAAGTTATATTCACAAATATGAATTCAACAGTCTTCTAGTGTTTGCCTTGTAAGTTTGCCCTGTTGAATTAAATAATTTCGACAGTTGTGCTAACTTTGTGCTACATTGTACTCGAATATTAAAACTATAATGTAAAAAATAAGACAAACAATTAGAAAAAAATTATTTTTTTAGTTATTAGCACAACTTAGATACATGTGCTACTTAGATAACTGTTACTAACTTAAACATTAATTGCATATCCAAAACTATTATTTCCCAAAACTTTTATATTTATTATTTTTTTTAAGTAATACTTTAGCACAACTTAGCACAATACAGAAAATTGAAAAAAATGAAAAGTTGGGGCTTTAAAAAAATCGTTTTTTTCAATTTTTTGTCTTATTTTTTATATTGTAGTTTTAATATGTGAGCACAATTCAGCACAACTTTTGAAATTATTTAATTCAACAAGCGGGGAGCTAACTTCTAGGAGGCATTTCAAGAACTTTCTGCCTTTATGCATCACGAACTGAAGCTCCCTACAAAAACGGAATGTATTTAGTTATTATACTTGCATACAGAGTTGGTCAAAGTTTATTTTAAATAACGGAATAACCAATTACAAATTAAAGTAATATTTCATTTGAACATAAGAATAACATTTTTTATTTAATTATCAGTTCATTAAAATAATTCCACAAATAATTTATTTATTAGCACAACAATAAGAAATTGTTCGAAATTTGCAAATAATGGTACACTTTATTTGGAGACAGGAAGCTCTATTAAAATGCACGAATAGCCAAGCGTGGCACACATCAAACATGTTCTGCGGTATTTTCTCTTAAGTCATAAAAGATTAAGTTACTGTATTTCTGACTTCAATGTCGTGAAACCTATTGACGATAAAGGTATTTTTAAATGAAGGAGTAGAAATCGATATGTACAGTGTGAGCTCAGAAAGAATAACGAAACGTTCGCCATACGCAATTCTCGGGATAAAAATTAAAATAGAAATAAGATATTTTGAAGTTATATTTTCATTTTAGATATATTTCGTATTTTAATTGATCGTGTAATAGCTCTATTCCTCATATTAGTGCCATTCGACATTTATAGTTTACAGACATATATTGTAAATTCCAAATTGCAATAGTGATTAGGAACTTTCTTAGAATATGTATATTGCATATTCTTCTTAGTGTGTAATAAAAACGTTAACATAATCTCGAAGCGATAATAGATTTTTCAAGTTTTTAATTCGGAATAAAGAAACTGCAGATTTTGTAATATAACTGTCGCTTCATTTGTTGTATTCGACAATATACCTTTTCAAAAGATTCGTCTAATTTTTTGGACATATTACATAGCGTAATGATGTATTATACGTATTTACATAAATAATAAAACAAAAGACCACACTTCTCATGAAGTAAACAATAGTATTTTATACATATACGGGTTGGCAAATCCTTTTTCAAAACGTAGACTTGAATGGAACTGTATACAGGGTGTTCGACAACAGGTGGGAGAAAATTTAAGGGGTGGTTCTCGACGATAATGTCAGACGAAAATGAAGAATACAAAAATTTCGATTTCGAAAGTGAAAAGGCATTTACCCCTTCTACTCGATAATTTCATAGGGCGGATATTGGAAATGCCCTTGTGGATTTTAACGAGTAGGCAGCAGGTTCAATGTTGTCCAACGATTTATTAAACATTTTCACCTCGCTGGGGCCCTAAATGAGAACCAAAGTATGCATGCATCTGTCACTTGATACGTGACTGTCGCGCGCCTCTATGACGTACGCAACGTACACTTTTGTTAGACGTGTTGCCGCACTTTAGCCGCACTTTCGCGGGTTGGCGAATTTTTAATTGATAATTCAAATAAATAACGAAGCCGAAATCGAAATTTTTTTTATTCTTCATTTTCGTCTTATATTATCGTCGAGAACCACCCCTTAAATTTTCTCCCAGATGTTGTCGTACACCGAGTATGTAGTGTCTTATAGCACGCCTGGGCAGTGATGCCAAAATCGTGGAACCGTGGAACTTTCCCCTCCAGCGGCTTGGCCGGCTGGGCCTCCCACTCTGGCATACCGTCGTCGCACGTTGCCTCTACTGCGCACGCGCACACACGAACGTACCTCTACTCTGTCCGTGTGAACTGCCTGTTCGACAAGCGTTCCTCCGAATTTCACGTTACCGTTGTTTCGACGCATGGGTCGAAATCCGGAGAAAGAGCGCAATTCGATTCCCGGCGAGGCGCGGAGCACTTTTTGCATCTAATAACTTCTAATTTAAAAAAGGGATCAAAATGAAATTTGGACTAAATTTTTTTGTTGAAAATCGGGTTTAATAATGTATACTGAAATTTATTTTTTATTTTTTAAATAATATTTTCGTTGATTCTTAAGGTATAGCCGAATCAGATGGTTAAAAGTGCTCATCTAAATTGATTTTTATTCAGACCATGTTCAATAAAAAATTACGAAAAAATTCATGAATACTCTACCTAATAGCATACACGAATGAGACCTTTTTAAACTTGTAATAACACTGTCCAACACCTTTGTTTCGCTATAACTGTTCGGTGTTGCTTATAGAGTTTTTTGCGCTGATTCCGAATCTGCCCTTAATTTTTTTCCTACACGCACAGCTTTTGAGAAACATGACTTTGAAAAAATACCTATTTTTCAACTTTAAATAAATATTGTGTAGGACGGTCGAGAGGTTTAAAATAAATGGGAGTCAGGTTTAGCAGTGGATGAAATATATATATTTGTAAGGGGTGGTTACGATCGGCTAGATATGCTAGGACTTGGCTGTTACTCGGAGTTGTTCTTCGACGCTACTTTGATTACTGACTGGTTGTTGACACGCTGTGTCTTTTATACCTATCCCTAAGTGGGCGTTTTCTTATGACACCCAATCGGTTAGGTGTTTTGGTCAAAAAACCCGCCCTCCGAAATCAGTGGAGTAAGGGAAGGTCATGACCGTAGGGTT
>CM052200.1:536410-557535 GCA_028455805.1 Lasioglossum figueresi
TGCAATTTTGTTTCAGCAAATATTTCTGTGAAACTTATAGTTTCAAAGATATCTGAGGTGCTAATAGTTACTGCCCCACCCTGTATACCAACACGGCGGCGCCCTTACAAGTCAAAAATACTTAAAATCGTTCAACTTTAAACACACGTAACTTTCGAATCAGTGAATCCCTAATGTTGAAACTTGTATTTTTGCCATTTTCTTGTTACAACCTACATTATTATATACAAGAAAGTCCAAAATTTATGTTCCCGTAAGGTGAAATTTAGCCCAACAAGTTCCAATCACAGTAATCGAAAAAAATGACCGCACTGCGCGGAGTTAATCGACTAACAATAAGACAAGATCTTCGTTAAAATTCGCAGGTATTATCGACCGTCTTGCGTCATCGACGCTCGTCCGCCCTGTCATCACCACTCTCATCGGCGAGTCGATCACTCGAAGAGCTGCGACTACGCGAGAAGCACGCCCGAATCGAGCATCGATGTGCAACATTTTGGTCTGCCCATACTTAGCGTCAGCGAACCAAGTCCGCCAGACGAAAACGACCGCGTGGACGAGTACTTGTAGGGCATGCTTGCCGAGGACTTCCTGAAGGAGTTCCTCGTGTGACCCAGCATGATCACTCTGCTATACTTCGCGTAATCCGAAACGTCGAGTATACTCCGTTCCAAGGTAAACCTAACGCAGACCTCCCGATCGTGCGGCAAACAAACTGTACGCGAAACTTTCAGGCGTACGATTACCAGTTCGGAGACAAATTTTCGATTTTATTGTCAAAAGCTGCAGCGTAGAATCCCTCAGTCGAACGATGCTCTCCACTTCACGGTCGATTATGTTTCCGATCGAACGGTATTAAACGTGAAATTCAAAGTCAATTTTAAAGACAGTTTTTAAGTTTAAAATGGAGTACGAGCATGTAACATTCTCGATCGTGCATCGATCGATTCGAGGAACCGATTTCAACGCGAGGCCCTAACGATTTACCGCTGATAATAATCAGAATAGTACATTCTTTTGCTGCGATCGTCGTTGATACTGTCCATATCGTATGTACGATCACAGAGCGCAATTCCTTACTATTAATCGGTAAGAAACAATGCTAAACAGTAAAATTTTTACTTATTATTATTCTACGTACTTATCACAGTCGAACGCATAGGGAGAAAGAGAATATTCTTCCGTAATAATCAATCAAACTTGTTTACATTACGAAGATTCAGATTACATGAAATTCCGTTTGAGATTCTACTTCGAACCAATAGTTTAGATAGAATACGCCAATGCTGGGCACGGTTGGGGCCCCTCGAACGCTTGCTTCCCTCACCAACCTTTTTTTCATGCAGCGTGCACCTTCGCCGTGCTGGCTGGTGTCTCGTGTCTTCGTTGCTCCGCAAAGATTCTCGATGGTAACGGCGATTACTGGAAGGGGTCAGTCGGTACAATGGTGGGGACGGTTTTGCCTGAATCGAGGCAAACGTGTCCAGCACTGGAATACGCTAACGAAAGTATTCGAGAGCCTTCGATTTAAGTATTCGGTGCTTGAAAGAATTTAGTTACATTATAAACTGACAAGTGTTTTTATTACAAAAAGACTTTCTTGTGTGTATGATATGAAGTGTTACGAATAATATCGTAATGATATGCGAATACAATAAATCTTCGTACGCCATAAAAGTATTTTAACCACTGCAATTTTCTAATCAGTCTATTACAGTAGTAAATATAAAATCTAAATAGTACATTAGTAAATTAAGTAGTAAATTAGTGAATTGAAGTTTGATAGTAATTCTTAATTATTATGTAATTAATTCGGAGTGAAAGAAAAGAATGGCAATTTCTTTATACTATTAAATGAAATGTACCGATTTATACATACTATTTTTATTAGATACTTGAATGACTTCTAGTACAATTTTCGTTTCAAACTGTTACAAGGAACGAATCGTTCATATAAAGCAACATAATACTTTACTAACAACATTTTCGTAATGAAAATGAAATTACAATATAAAATACCGGACAGATTTATGCGAAAAAAGTAATAAAATTTTATTTCTGACGTTGCAGCATCAGCATACAATTACTATGTTATACAAATTACAGCCGAAAGCAAACTAAAATTATCAATGTTTACAAAAATTAATTTTAAAGAATAGATCTTAGGCTTCTACAGTCGTTTTCCAATGTTGACAATTAAATATAGTTGAACATTTCTGAATATAAGTCTATCACAGTTTGAAGGAATTCTTTATAAGATTTGATGAATTCTAATCAAACGATAAATTAATGTATATATGTATGTATATGTATATATACATGATACTTTGACAATTTTGTTAAAAAATCTTTTAATATATATTACTTCTTAGAAATAAACAAAATTCTAATTATTATATAAAGACATTTTACTTCGTCGACACAACTACACTCTATAAACTTTCATTTAAATTTTGTCTGTAGAATACTGCTAGCAATCGTTTAATAAGAGTTTCAAGTCACCCTGTATAATTCACAAATTGAAAATTTTTCACTTTAGTACTACACTGAAACTAAATCAATTTATGGCCCACATTTAAAGATAGGTTTTTAGATAAAAAATAATCAATAGAGAAAAGTAAAATACTCTTTACTCGTACGAACGTTTTGAGTATGTCGATGCAGCAAGTTCTTCGTTAAATTGACGTGAATCGAAAATCTGCTGTTATTGCATTAAAAATGACTTTGAAATCGATAATGTAACTAGTTCTTTTTAGAGCATTCAACATTTTATTCGGAGGCAATTAAATATCTTTACGAGTCAATGTGCATTGTACATATGTACAACAAGCTCAAGAATGATCCATAATGTTGCTTCAGTCGATGATGACTTCCTCTTTTTAGTACAATCCTCAGTGAAATACAGTGATAACTAAACTGCGGATGTTTTGCACTTTGTGCAAAATAAAAATTCTCTGCATCAATTACAAGGAAGGGGAGTTATATAAAAATTGACTTCTTCCCTTCACAGTTTTAGTACGTTGTCAATAATTTACGAATTATATCTAGTTCATTTGATGTTCCTTCTGTTTTGTGTCCCACCTATATATTTTTGCCATAAATCCATAAAATCCGCAGTCTAACGATAACTGTAAAGACATTTCAAATTGGTACGTGTAAACATATGAACAACACTTTCATTGTCGCTTGATCAGAATCTCTTGATTCAGCTCGTATAGAATATCTTCTTTCTTTGCGTGTTAAATGATTACTTCTTCATGAACAAATACTTTGTGAACAAGTAAAATATAAAAAAAAACATATGTATTTAGAACTGTCGAGGATGATAATACAATAATACCGAGAAATAAGAAATATTTTGTCTTGATTCTGTCTACATAAACATTTATACTCTTTCCATGAAGTGCATATGTGTTTTCTTATTATTGCATAAAAATGCGTACATTAATATTGTGTTTTCATGCAATTGATACATTTACGGTGAATTGACTGTTACAGAAGAGTATACATTTTCGGTGATATTGCGGAAATCGGGCAAACCGGATTGTTCTCTTTTGCACATATCCTCATTTTGCATTAAAATCATGTTCCCTCAAGGATTTTTGGCGACTCGAAAAAAATTTGTATCATACCAATATCATTTCTTACCTTACCGACAAAATTTTAGTTAGATCTGGATTAGGATTAGGGATGGCGTGAACTGCTACTTTTAGATCACTCGTGATTCCATCACGTTCGTTCCCAATCACGGTGATTTTTCACAGTGATTCGTGATTTTCATGATCTCTTCTGTTTGGCGGAGAGCATATAACTGTTCTTCGCGCAATTCACAGAGGCATAACCTATATGTTTCATATTAAGAGTTACATTTCGCATCAGTTACAAAGTAATGAGGAATAATGAATATATTAATAATTATGAATATGTTTCAGCCTATTTCACATCCAATATTTTGGTTATACAATACTCTGTGAACACAGTGGATACAGTGTATACAGTGATCTCTTCTATGGTGTTAAATAGCAGGACACACACACCAATACATAAATAGTCTAGATCTATAGAGAATGAACCGTTGATCTCGAATTTCTCCCAACACATTCTCAAGTGTTCCTTTACTATTCTCAGAATCTCAGTTCTACATTTTGAACGAATATAATCACATTCGTGAGCAATTTAAAGATAACGAATATTTCTTCACATTAATTAAAACATATACTGTATATACCACAGTATCGCAGTATGCATATAAAATAACAAAACAATTTATTAAATTTGTAGGACGTTTCTCAAACTATCATTTGCGTTTTCTATAATTCTTAAGTAATACATTGGTATTTTGTAAAACCTTATACATAACATGTACATAGACGAACATAAAGGAATTTTTTATTTTTATCATTAAATGAAGTAAATTTACGTCATGTACGGAAAACGTAACATGATTTTAAATTTACGTTATGTACAGAAAACGGAAAATAATTTTAAATTTACGTTATGTACAGAAAACGTAACAACGTAATTTTAAATTTACATTATACGTAGATTCAGTCGAGATGAAACATCTTAAAAATTCACTTGAGATTAAGAAATTACAATCACGGCGTGAATGAAATTAAAATCACGACCGTGATCGTGATTCTGCGATCACTGTGATAAATCACAGTTAGTGATTTCGCACGTCATCACTAATTAGGATTGGGATGGGGGTGGGTGCGGAGGGATGAGCTCCGTCCCTCACGCACACGAAAATACGTGTAAAGGTAGAATCTCATTAGGGCGTCTGAACGCAGTGTTTTGTGATTCATACTTCATTCGTCGTTTAGACGCAAACGTTCGCTTCCGATGATGTTTGACGAATGGAGTATATAATATAAAATGTCGGTAAGGTAGAAAATGACACTATTAATGATAAAAAATTTGGAGTCACCAAAAATCATTTTGGTAAACATGTTTTTAATGCAAAACGTGTGGACACGTGCAAACGTGAAAACGGTATGTGGAAAGTTTGAGTTAAATCGGATTTGACTGATTTTCGGAACTTTCGCCTGCATTTTCCTTGAAAATCGATAAAATTCTTTCCGACCAGCATTTCAAATTCTTAAAAAGCAAAGAAAACTCTGAAAGAAGATCAAAATGCCGAAAAGGAGAAGCCATATTTCTGTGAAATGGCACATACGAAACAAGAACAGACACACACGTTGGACCGAGTATGCTCGTTACTGATCGAAAACATAATGAACGACGTGCTACGATCGAATTCATCGCATATTGTCAATTGCACAGATAATTAGTATACAATGCTCCAGTTTAACGAGAGCTTTCCGAACGTCCCCCCCGCCCTGTGCAACTCCGAAGGTTGATTCGTACGTTTAATCGATGTTTATTCAAAGTTATACTGTTCTACGACGTAATGGATGTTTTGTGTGAATACATAAGGATTGTATATGTCGCCGTACGATGTTCTGTGTCTCCCCATTTTTTCCTGTTCAATCTTCCGTATTTCATTGTTCACTGACAACCAATGTGAAATTCGACTGCAATGCAACTCACCAGTATACTGTAATTTACAGACGTCATTCGTGCAAGCCTTCGATACAACGTAACCGGTTCTGTACCTTGTCCAACGAGATGAGTTCTCAGGCAGGCAGCAAAGGACGCACGCTGGTACTTCACTGCCCCAGCTCGTTGAACGAGGTACAGTTGTCATAATGTTTTGTACATATTGTACGAAATCATTCGAATCAATCATCTTATGCTAGACAAAATGAAGACGTTTAACATATCCGAATATTTTTTATAATTAAAAGAAGGAAAAGTGCACTTTGCACACTTCATATATTATATTGGATGTCGTGTAGTATGCACTAGGAAAGTTGGAGGAAAAATGTAACCGTAAGTTGACCTTGGTTGAACAAAATGATCGGATATCAATAAATAGATTTTAGATCTTATACATTTACGACAAAAACGAAACTATAAAATACAAAACAGCTAAAGAATTCGGAGAATGTAAAGATACTGTTACACATTTCTGTTTTACTTCTACTTCTTGTAAATCGACACAGACAATTTTTATTTTGCATAAATATCCGCAGTCAGCTGATGGCTGACAAGAAGCGTAAGAATGGAAAACGTGTCGGGTGTTCCACCATTTTGTCTTACCAAGATCAGATAATGTTCAGAATTTTTCCTTCAACATGCTCCTTTTATATCACATAAACTTGAAATTGAATATGTTCACTTTAGACGACACATACAACATATAGAGCAGGCCTGGGCAGCTGGTGCTCCGAGAGTCGATGACGTAAAATCGGCACTCCCATCCGACCAGCTAGCGCGAGAGGGGAAGACGAACTTGCTTTATAGCATAAAATAAACTCTATATCTCGATCGTCCAAATGTTTAAATATTTAGAATAATTTTCTCGGCGCTACGGTATCGATCAAATTCTACACTATATAGCTAATTTGTAACACTCCAAACGTATCTCGATTCGGATTTGAATCTTGTTACGTCATATGAGACCACGTTGCTACAGAATTGTGTTTTTCTATGGGAGGAAATAAAGGAGGTGTTTCGTCCTAGACCCGCTAGAGGACTCATCAGTAAGGCTATCTAGCGGGCTATCTTGCTATATAGCCTTCGTCAGGGATAGGCACGGTAAGGGCCCCTCAAACGCCTGCTTCCCCCACCAACCTCTCGTTCATGCAGCACGCCCCTTCATTGCGGTGCGCGAAGCGTATCCTTCCTCCATGGTAACGGCGAATGCTGGTGGGGGACAGTGGGCACTATGGTGGGGACAATTGAGACTCAATTGAGACACAATTGAGACAAATTTTCCCACCCTGGCTTTCATGCTGGTCGGCCTGTCACAGCAGGCCGGACGGGCGACCAGAGCGCGATAGTGGGGATAGCTGATTCTACGTCATCGACTCTCAGAGCCCAGGCCCGATATAGGGTATGTAGAATCTACCGTTTTTCTTTAAATTATAGAAAATATTTAAATATACAAAGTTCTATCATTTTGTCGGACGTTGTACGATGCGTTTCATGTTGCATCAGCTTTTGGAATTACTTTCCCCTAAATGATTCAAGCGACGTATGTTACGTAACTTGTTGGACTGCAGATGTCTATGTATTAATAACTTACCGATAATTTGAAAACCAGAACATAATATCATTATCTTCCATATTGAAGGCGATATTAATTTCTACGAAAATATTCTCATCTAATTTGCTGAAATTTTTTAATGCAGAAGATTAAATTCTACTTTAATTGAAAATCGAGTTTCGCATGAAACTTTGCAGTCTGTTTATTACGCAGGTGCTGCGATAGTGTATCGTCCCGACAGCACCGTTTCGAAACGACTAAAAACAAACCGAGCATGAAGCGCAAACTGGTTCGTCAGAGACACAGAAATTTTGATAGTACACGAACACTATAAGTATAGTGAGATCGTGTTGCACGTCCGCAGCGGGTACACGCAAAAGTTTCATATACACGGCGTATCGAAAACAAGATTGCGGAAGGGGCTCCGCCACGGCCGTCTCTAGTACAGGCTGGAACATGTGATGTGGCAACACCGCATACAACCAGAACATCAGTCCGATCAAAATACTGCATATGCGTAGCAGCATATAGAGACGGCCGTGATAGAATGCGCACGACTCGAAATCACTTCAAATCGGACTGATACAGCGTTGCCAAATTTACCATGTTCCGGCCTGTACTAGAGGCGGCCGTGGCTCCGTCTGTGAACAGCGCTGACAATGAGTAACAGGCAATGTACATACGGATGGGAGAGGAATAGCACCAAAGAATATATTTTTCAGTTTACCCAAAAAACTACATGAAAATACAAATCGCAAAAGCACACTTTATTCTCGGAAATTTCATAATGAAACGGAATATATGTGTATACATATGTGAACACAAAGTCGTTTTACGAAAATTTTAATAACTGATTATTTTGTAGTTTAATTGACAGTCAAATATTAGAATGAAACTCGACATATACAACGCGAGTCAGCAACAACTACTATCTAAAATAATTTGGTTGTATCAACTACCTTTTTAATGAATTATCAAGGTGATCTTGAGGTTCTTCAAAGTCAATGTACTTACCATTTCTTAAAAATCGAGTTGTTACCGATGGAACAGCGATCTACAATATGACTTTGAGTTGACCATGGAAAACCTTTGAAGAAATTTAATTTTGTTATGTCTTATCTTTTCCTGAGATATTAAGGTGACCTTGAGATTTCTCAAAGTCAATCTACCTTTTTGAAGAACCAAGTTGTTGCCGACGGTACAGCAACCTACAATGTGAATTTAAGTTGACCTTGGAAACCCTTTGTGAATTGTCAAGCTCACCTTCATATCTCAGAAAAATAGGGTAAAAGAAGACTTATAGATACTGAGTTATTTTAGGTTGTAGTTTTGATTGGCTCACCCTATAGTTTTTACTGGCGCGCTCTGTATGTCTAGTTTCGATTTGAACAAATTAATTTGTGTATTTACGATCGGCAACGTCAGTTTCAACTGACACTATGAGTACTTCGATTATGCGATCAGCTATACAAAAGCATCGCAATCAACTTTCGTACAAGAAATTCGAAATATTATGTTAATTCTATGTGTCCCTGCAAAATATGACATTCCATATTTGCAGTGGTGTAGTTTAAGAAAACTGTTATATTATCAGTGCTCAAACACAAGAATCGACCAAAGTCAATATTACACATCCTGTTACACGACATGGTAATGACTTCGAATAAATTCTTGTGTGAATCGTTTGTCCTTCCGTTTAATAAATTTTAAGCAACGACTCAACAAATGTACGTTTCGCGAGCATAAATTTTAAGCGGACATGCAAGTTCCGAAATCATTTTTCCCGAGTGCCGATAGCGCTACCAAACTTTTTCGGTTTTCTTCGTTTCACCAAATCAATCTAAACTATTTGTTGGCGAACGATCAAAGGCATTGTTATCCGAAACATTTCATTGGGATGCTTATTGCAAATTGTAAACAATCGCGATTGTATGTGTATGAGCGAATTGTAATAGTTTCAGGTGCATACTTTAGTGTTCTTTCGTGATTATTAGGACGATCAGTGCAATTGTAATCCCTTGGAATAAGCATATATTGTGATATCGATAGATAAATTATTGTCAATGTTTCGGTTCAACATCTCACAGAATTTAATGTTCTAACTTTTTCATTGGAGATTCCGAGAGCATGAAGGGAAATATCGGAATTCGCGAGATCATTATCATTTGTCGGGACTCATTATTACGTGGGAACAATAGATTGTGAAATATGTGCGACAGATTCAAGTACTTGCCCAAGTTGTCTCGAACATTGAAAATCGATAGCCTGTCAACTATGTAGTTCCATAGTCGGATTTGATTCACACATTTTTTATAAGCCATTTATTACGTGACACGTTTCTGGACCAACCAGTATGAAAAACCAGGGGCCATACCTTCATCGTCCCAATATTAAATTTTTACTATAGCACTATGCGTTTATATAATAAATATGTGCATGTTATCTATGATATGATTTACAGGGAGCCCTTGACATAAGTTGAAATATTTTAGGCGTCATAGTTGAGCTCAAACGAAGAAAAAAACAAAATTCTTGCGACATTCTTTTTGATATACAGTAAATTCTTCATCCAAGAAAACGAAGACCGTAGGATCTAAAAAAAAACAAATATCCCCTCCACTGCGTGACATACTCCGCGATAAGCCAAAAACTCGAGCTGGCTCTTTCATTATTTTTTTATGGGACTTTCACTGACTTACTTGTAGCACTTTTCTGATTAAAATAAGATAAACACGACATCATTTAAACACTTTTTACTGGTTTGATCGACAGTACGTAGTATGGCCGCACGGTGAGTGTTCACATTAGGGTTGTTACTTTCCTTCGAAGGTCGAAGACTTCATAACTTCGATTTCAGAAACTTCGAAGGCGATCTGAATCGAAGTTTCGAATTTCGTACTCTGTAGTAAATTATTATAAAATTGAAAAAAAACTGAGTTTTCGAAGTTTAAAAAGTGATTGAACACTCCTACATTTCGAAAAAATATCCCGAATATTTTATTACACATAATGTTTACGTCAGTACAAAAAGTAACATGACAAAATTTATAGTAAACTTTGTATGAACGATAACAATGGGAAATTATTAATTATTATTTACAAATACAATTTATGCTATTATTTGTATTGACAAATTATTCACACAATTAAATATTTAGTATCGATAATACTAAATTATTATATATTATTGATAGTCATTAAACAAATTTTCTTTCCAACTCTCCTCAGCAACGATAGTAATATTAATGTATCGTCTGTTGTGCATTATTTGAGAAATTTTTTATTTATCAAAAATCATGACACGATATGGAACTCGTAAGTTACAACTTCATACGTTTCGGACACTTCGAAACTTCGGACACTTCGAAGTTCCCTTCGAATCCTTCGAATCTTCGGATAGTCGAAGCTTCGGAAAAGTAACAGTTTAGTGTAGACACGCTGTCCTTGCTTACGTTTGTCGCGGTCGGCGAGGTCACAAAGGAATAGTAGAATCACAAGATGAATCGCAAAGAGAAAGGAACCGAGGGTTTTTCTTATTGTTAGATGAAGACTTTACTGTATTTCGATTTTGTAGTGTCAACGTCATTGTAATGACCACACAGGTCTTGTAAAAGTAACATAATTCTATCATATTTGTAGAAACTGCAATAGTTATGGGAAACACATAGAATCAAACAAATTACGACAACTTTTGCAAATTGGAAGGAAATGTTCCATTGTATAAATTGATTTTGTAGTCAACGTGATGAACTTGGACTATGATTTTTCGAATGACAAATGTATTCAAGAGAGATGATTCAGATAGTTCAGTTTTAGTTATTGGAAGAAGTAATCAAATTTAGTTATTTTAACTGTGTGGTTTCTGTTACAGCAAAATACAGCGGATGAGAGACAATATTATGGGATACTGGTTTTGTTTGAGTTAAGCTATCTTATCATCCCTTAAAATATTTCAACTGTACACTTGGGACTCGCTGTAAATGTTCATGTATATGTTACATATACAATGGATTATCAAGAACAGACCGCATTAATACCTTTCATTAAGTTTATGATATTAAAGTGTATGTCATTAAAATTATGCGATATATTTTGCTACTAATGTTGTCCCAAATCTCCTTGTTGAAAGGAGATGGAACATTATCAATATTACAATTAGACTACGGATTTTATACATTTATGACAAAAGTTAATAATAGATGGAACATAAAATAGTAAAAAGATTACAAGAGAATTGAAACACATCTACATTATTCTCGACCTATTAAAATGATTACAAAGAAACAACTATTCGGAACCTAAATGTTGCAAATAAAGTAGAACATTTCTATTTCCCACAAAAATCCGTAGTCTATTTATAATAATTGGAATTTGAAAATTAATAAAACAATTAATTCACAATGATGGTGCAGTCAGAAATATCATATAATCAGGCGAAGAAAAATTTACATGACGTACGTGTCCCTTTGAAACTGCTCAGTTTTTAATAACATACTTTTTTAATAATACAAACTCAATGGGAAATGTTAAGGTAGTCTGTTTTCTGTGGAACTCTCTATACACGTATGTATGTACGGAAAGTTAACCTTATTTCAAACTAATCTTTCATTATGAAAGTAGGCTAGTTCAGTGTGTACAAAATAGTACTTCAAGTTTGTATTACACAACATTTCGACAAATCTTGTTTATAGAAAAAGTTTGCAGTTTGACAGACAATGTCGGAATTCTTCTTTCGTTTCATTTGATAAGGAACGATACGATACACTCAAATTTCGGGGACCAAATAAATATAAAAGAACAGCTGGAAATGAACAGTAGCTTCATTGCTAAATATTTTCGAACCACTCTAGACAAATCATCTCTAATATTTTGCTTCGTAACAACGTTCATAATAATGTTGCAAAGAACGGAGACCGAATGTCGACTTGGCAAAATCAATTAACCTTTTAATTTTCATTTTTACGTATACACTATCGTCGCCATAATTTTGCCTAGACAATAAATGTTATTAATTCAGCTTGGAGATGCTTGTGAGTATACAGTATACTATAACGTCGAAAATATCTATGACATACACAATGTATGGCATAAACTGCTCGACCGTGAATATATTTAAACAAAACTATATCTGACTCTCTGTAATTTAAAAATCGAGACTGCTGGTCTCGAACATTTATGCCTTACCCTGAACACTCTATTGCATCGATAATATTCAGAACGTCCAATTAAATGAGAAGATGCCTCCTCGAATATTCTAAGTGTGATTCAAGTTGCAAAACAATGCAGATTTTTTGCAACTTAGTGTTAGTCGTAGTACTTTTTCGGAATGACAACACGAGAACGTAATATAGGATTGTGCACTTAATACGGGATCCAAATGTATGTACACGAGGAGCATGCACGAATGTCAACAACGCGATACGTTGTATGTGCTGTATATTGTGTTTACATGTGATTCATCGGGCACAAGATGATTTAGACTCCTCTAGAGGCAAGGTTCGTCGCCGAACATGGGATTCAGTTAATGTAATGATCCAATTTATGGAGTGGTCGAAAATACATTGCTTAAAGAAATATTCAACTAATTAACCCTTCAAAGATGAGGTCAGAAATGGTTGTAAGAAAATTTTTGTGAAAAATAAATTCGTAGGAAATACCTCTCTGTTAGTCTTCAACACAACTTTATTTATTAACACTAGATACAATATTCTGCCACCATTTTTGTCAGTATAGACAGAGATTATAACCACTTTTAGCATGGAACAGACCTATACCCATATCAATGAGAGATGCAACTGTAGTTATGGGGTGCAAAATCACTACCCGTGATTTATCACAGTGATCGCAGCATCACGATCACGGTCGAGATTTTAACTTCATTCACCCGTGATTGTGATTTTTTAATCTAAAGTGAATTTGCTCACTGTCATCCTAGTTCTTCATCTCGATTGAATAAGTACTCTTTTTAAATAAATAAATTAGCTTGCATAAAAACACCTACATGTAACGTAAATTTAAAATTACGTTACCTTCTCTGTATATAACGTGAAATATTCGGAAATTATATAACATAAATTTACTTAATGTAATGATAAAAATAAAAAATATTGAATTTTCTTTTCAGTACTTTCACGTTTCAGTATTAAAGAAAGAGAAAAATCGTGATATTTATTTAAATAGTATAAAAATACAGATAATTTCTTTTATAAGTTATAATTAAGTTTTTACAAAACGCCAATGTATTACTTAACAACTACAGGAAACGCAAATGATAGTTTGAGAAATGTCTTACAAATCTAATAAATTTGATAAAAATGCGATGTAACCAGCAATTTTGTTTTATATCTTGTTTTGTAACTTGCGCGAAGAACCGTTATGCTCTCCGCCAATCAGAAGCGATCACGAAAATCACGAATCACTATGAAAAATTACCTTGATTGGGAACGAACGTGACCGAATCACGAGTGATCCAAAAGTAGCAGTTCATGCTATCCCTACTTGTAATCGTTCAATGCGCCACAGGTTGGCCACCCCTAGTCTATACTGACAAATGTCATGGCTGGAAAGACTCCAGGTGTGAGAACTCTCGTATGCTCTCTGATAGCTATCAGAGAGGATATAGCTACGAAGGCTAAACTTCACCTTAGGAAGCTACAAACCGCCTGATAGCCTGGTACCACCTAGCGGCTCCGCTCGTTAGACGAAACGCAATGCTCGCTACGTACCAACATGGCAGCGCCCTTACCAGTCAAAATCGCTTCAAATCGGTCAACTTTAAACACGCATAATTTCTGAACCAGTGGATTCCTAACATTGAAACTTGGATTTTCGGTATTTTATCGTAAAAATCTACATGATTATAGAGAAAAAAGTTTAAATTTGCCGGGTTGCTAAGATGAAGTTTAAAAAAATATCAAAATGTCTAAATTATGATAACCTCCGTAACATCACGCGGAAAGCAACCGACTATCGAGCGTCGTCCCTAAAGGGTTGATATCTTTAAACTATTATTTTTAATATGGATTATAGTAAAAATGAGTACGTGCAATTTACATATTGAATGAAACAGGAAGTAAATCGATAGAATTTAAGAGCTTCAACATGTCAGTCTTATCTAAATTATTAAAGAAAAAGGCAATTTTTGAATGGATAATGTTTTCAATAATAATAGAAATTGTAAATTCGTCGATGAGAAAGAACAGTCGAACTCGATGACGCGCAAGAGCTTGCGGAGCGAAATGAGATGTTTCGAAATCGTGATTACACTACGCGAATGCGCTATAAATCAGACAGCAACGTGTACTGGGTTAATACTGGAAAATTGTACTGAAAGCTCGCCAACGAAACTTGTCTCTGGAACTCGACGAGCACGAGAAAAATGGCGTAGCACGAATACAGTAATACCGGTTACGTGTCGCGGTGCAGCTGGAACGCGCTTGTTCTCGCAGACACGTTTCCCGAGTTAAGTGGATACTCCAGTATGTATTTACAAGCATTCGCGAAAACGTTTACGTTGATATATTTCACAGGAAAAGCAACTGATATCTGAGGTCTTATAAAAGCTGCAACAGCGCGTTTATCAAGATTTCATCAATAATTTCATTCGTTATAAATTAAAGAAACTCGAATGGATCGTTTTGACCCGTTTGCTAGTCCTAGTGTTAAGAGACTTACAATTAGTTTATGCACATGTATCGTCAAGTGGAAATAGGGAAAGATGTAAATGTAACTATATAAATTTCTGAATTGTTAAAATCACTGAAAATATTTTATTAACGAACAATGTATGATATTGTAATTAATAATTTGTTATAGAATAATAGAGTACGATAAGGTAACATAACGAATACGAGGGTATTTATTAACCCTCGAAAATGTATTTAATAACAGCAGAATGGGTAATTATTAGAAGCAACGATTCGAACGCAAAACACAAATTATTTACACAATTCTGGATATAGAACAGATGTGTGTATAATTAATTCGAAATACATCTTACTTCCACTTCACGTTCAGAATCGTTATTTCAATTCTATATTATACAGATTTCTTATTAGAAACACTCGCACTCCCTTGAAGTCACGGATTTTCGGAAGACTCTCTGAATTGCTCGGTTGCAAGTCTACCTACGAATACTGTCGCACGTATTAATCGGACCTAAGTATATGACTGGCACATGGCGTACGTATATATAGAAAACACATAGTAGTATCTACGAATGAAAATCGATAATGTAACCTTAGCTTTTATGATCGCTACGATTCTCGTGCATTCTCATTGATGTGGCGCGAACCTCGATACTCGTGTACGTTCCTTCTCGAACATTTGTGTAAATATTCATGATCAACGCGTTACGACACTATTAAATTGGACCGCAAACAATCTCTTTAACCTTATTGCATCATTAAAAAAACAGGAGACAGTCCAGCGCTAGTTTAATTGTCTGCTCGACGAAGAATTGGTACGCATACGTTCCTGATCGAACACCATTGCGAGAAATCTATTTAAACCGACTTTCTGTCAAATACCTGACTCGTAAATATCTCTTGAATTATATAATCGCTAAGGGGGTAAAAGCATGTAAACTAGCAACTAAACATGTTGAGGCAGACTCTCGTTTCCAGGATTGCAAGGGTGCGGGATACGCCTTCTCGTTTCTCGATGACGCAAATATGGGGTTTTTGAGTTGTCAAATGCGCTAGATAAAAAATCAATCTAGGCCGCAATCGCCGCCTAGTCCTAATCTACGTTCACGAGGCGTAATTTGCATTATTTGGCAGCATAAAGCGGCGCATGTAGTTAATTTCATGAAGCTGCGACACCGAATAATGCAAATTACGCCTCGTAAACGTAAAAATAGGACTTTTGAGGACGATCGCGGCCTAGACTAATCTTTTCTATAACGCTTTTGACTATTGAAAAACGAGAAATGTCAAGGCGCATCCGCACCCTTGCAATCCCAGAAACGAGTCTGTCCCCTTAAATGCATGTACAGCAGGTTCGGGAAACCTCTTCTCCACTGTCGCTTGACGACTCCCACTACCTGTGTACCGGTTCCCCAATATCAACTATTTCAGATTGCCCTTGCCGTGCTTTGCCTCGCGTCACTGCGAGGATACGGCCAACTATACAGAGTGAGTCGCCTAACATTTGTCCCTCAAATATCTCTGTTGCTTTCAAAGATATATCAAATATCTTCTTGACAAAGTTGAATGGTAAAATGGGGCTTACACGATAACGGAAAAATTTCTGTTTTTATGCCATTTTTCTACAGATATCAAGGCCACCTTCATTTTTAAAAATGGAACCAACTTTTTTTAACCCTTTAGCATTCAAATGGTGACTCTGAAGCGCCACTAAAAATTGCTGTAGCATTATTCAAAATATTGTTTACATTATTAAATGTGTCGGTATCTAATCAATTACTAAACATTTAGGTATTGTATGAGGTATTATACCAATTTCGTATCCATAAAATTTGAAAAATTATATAAAATGGAAATATTCCAGCTAGAAACAAATGTTTAATTTTCGAGTTCATGTAATTCCGAGTGCAAAGGGTTAAACACCTACAATGATAGTCCCTTTCATTACGAATTCAGTGACTACAATTATTCAAGATCATTCAAGGTCACGAACAGAAAAAACATATAAGATTTAAAATGTGGAAGCAGAATACGTTCATCACGAGTGAGACTTGTAGGAAACACACTATGGTCCTTCAATGTTATTGAATGTTTTCAATCATTCCTCTACATGACGACGCTAATCTGTCAAAAACACTGTAAATCGCTCAAGTATAAACACTTATAATTTTTTAACCATAGATCTTCCAGGATCGAAACTTGGATTTCTCACATCGACTCGTCAAAATCTACTGAATAACATAGGGAAAAGACACAAATTTATAGGAGAAATGCAAACATTTCTGGCTACGCACGGAAAAGAGCAGCCCTGCGATTTATTTGCTAACAGTATGTTTCCAAACGCGACTCCGCTATGTCTTATTCAATGATTGAAAGGTGTGATATGATAACGGTTTACTGTGAATGTGTACAAAATGCAGTGCAGGCCCGGTTGCTTTAGGAAGAAAGGTATCCTGAGCGAAACATCCCTTCTTGGCAGACTTTTATTAATATCTACAAATTGTTTAGAACTAATGTAAAGACTAGATATTGTAATGACTAATGAATATAATGAAATTAATATTTTAGCAGCTATAGCTGTCAATCCACATGTGATTACATGAAAAATTGCCCGAGAAGCAGACGTGAGCCAAAGTAACGTAATACAAATTTTGGCCAGACATTACTTTCATTTATCGCTACATCAGGAATTACACGGAAGTGATTTTCAAAATCGAATTTATTTCTCTGTCCGTGATCTTGAATGTCCTTGAATAATTATAGTCACTGAATTCGTAATGAAAGGGATTATCATTGTAGGTGTTTCAAAAAGGGTGGATCCATTTAAAAAAATGATAATATCTCTAAAAAAATGACATAAAAACTTTGTCCTCAAGATATGGATCGTTGAAAACAACAAAGATATTTGAGGTAGAAACGATAGGTGACTCACCCCTGCATATACACTCCTAATCTCTCCAACCTGTTCCTACACTTCACAAGAGTTTGTTGGTGAGGACCCTTGAGTAGACAGAGGAGCCGTCTGCGGGCCGCAGGTTGCCCAGGCTTGATGTACAGAATGATTCGGCCAAGTGTGCCACCTAAATTATATGTAAACTATTTGATATATGAAAGTATGGTTGAAACGAAAGTGACATGGTTTCAAGAGTAGCATGCAATGCGACAATTATTAGTTTCTGTCTGTTTTGGTTTTTTATCGAGCCAATTTTAATCTTGTCGTTCAGGAGAGAATTGAATCCTCAATGAAAAAACTATAAGAGGACATAGGATGAACAACTAATAGTTACCGAGACATTCTCTATAAATGTTTTTTAATGCATGAAATATTAGAAATGTTCTCCATTGACATTGATGCATTTGTGTAATTGATCGATAAGTGCAAGGGACACATTTTCATATCTTTAAGGTGTCGTTGGAACCTCGCGATTAACTTCGTTTCTGATATGTTCGTGCACCTGAGAAAATCCAAAACGATTAACTTCTTGTTATATAATCCTGTAGATTTTGAGGAGGAAATGCCAAAGATCCAAATTTAAATCTTAGGAATCCACTGTTTCACAAGTAATGCGTGTTTAAAGTTTAGCGATTTTCAGCGTTTTTGATAGGTCAGGGTGCCGCCATGTTGGTACGTAGTGAGCGCTGCGTGTCGTGTAACGATTGCAGCCGCTAACTGGCAGCACAAGCACATGCTGATGTCGATAACGTAGATTTCCAAGCGAAGTCGGTTCCTCAGGTGAAGTTCATCCTAAAAAAAAATCAAAGGGACTTTTATATCCCAATAAAAAACTAATTATTACATTTATGCTACTCTTGAATCTATGGAACTTTCGGTTGTAAATATGTATAATTCTATAGGTGGCACGCTTAGCTGAATGTCAATCCATGCGTACTTTATTAACAGATGTTTTGCGATCATAAACAAACAGAGCTTCGAGGAAAACAAGGTCTTGTGAAATAGAATAACATATCACTCTTAGAGAGTGGAGCTTGCGTTTTAAAGAAAAATGTGCGATACAATATATCTCGTAACAGTTTATCGTAACGAAGTGAAATTAGTAGACAATATAAATTTGAAGAACATTCGGAAGTATGTCTTTTAATTTCGAAACTGTCGAGCAGATAATTAAGCAGCATGTATGAAATTTTCGGGGCAGCGTCTAACGGTCAGCGAAGGCTTATACGTATATGTATGTGTGTGTATGTATGTATGTATGTATCGATGAGCGCTCACGAGAAAGTCCCTGACAGGAATGTGGCGACGTAGCGAGAATGTGTGCCGGATTGATTAGCTTGAAAAAAGCGCGCCTTCTATTGGCCGAAACCGTCACAGACACACTACTAGTACAACTCGTAGCAAAAAGATTTCGATCAGAGACATTGGTACGGATTTTACAGAAAACATTCATGTTTTAGAAGTATAAAATATTATTTTATGGAGTTAAAACTGATGGGAAATTAAAAGGGGCTTATTAAAGAATGAAATACAACAAAAATAGCATAAGCACTCATTTATTATATCAATGAAACCAGAAAATAAACAAAATGTTACATGGAAAAAAGTTTCCGATTAATAGAACCGCTAGAAGAAAGTTTCCAATTCGATTTACACTGTCCAACACCAAACTTAGTCAACAATTACGGTTGGGCGATTCTCATTGAGTTTTTTGCGCTGATTTCGAATCTGCCCTCAATTTTTCCCCTAGACGCAATTTTTGAGAAAAAACATATATTTCAACTTTAAACATGTTTAAACATGTTTTAACAATCGTTAAAGGTGGAGAGACACCTCTGTTGCACCAATTAGTGAGGATATTTTTCAGTTTATCTTAAAAAATAAGGATCCAGCGTAAAATCGATCTATATCACGTGATAGAGCAGACTTTTATCTTGAGAAACCACTCTTTGAAGTTAGCAACGTTCACGTTTTTTTCAAACCAGAAAGCAAAACTCATGTCGAGCGAAGATATTTTGCTTTCTGGTTCGAAAAAAAATGTTCGGAAAAAAAGTCTGCCCTATCGCGTGATATAGATCGATTTTCCGCTGGGCCCGTATTTTTTAAGATAAACTGAAAAATATCCTCACAAATTGGTGCAACAGTGGTGTCTCTCGATCATTAACAATTGTTTAAACATGTTTAAACATTCGTAATGTATTAATATTCGATATATCACTGTATTCGGGAAAGTCTACAGAATCTTTTGCTTCAAAGAACAATTCAATATCTTTTTAAAAAATTTTGAAAAATATGTTTTTTTTTCAAAAACTGCATCTAGGGGAAAAATTAAGGGCAGATTCGAAATCAGCGCAAAAAACTCTATAAGAATCGCCCAACCGTAAATGTTGACTAAATTTGGTGTTGGACAGTGAAAATCGAATCAGAAACTTTTTTCCATGTAATATTTTGTTTATTTTCTGATTTCATTGATATAATAAATGGATGCTTATGTTATTTTGTTGTATGTCATTCTTTAATAAGCCCCTTTTAATTTCCCATCAGTTTTAACTCCATAAAATAATATTTTATACTTCTAAAACATTAATGTTTTCTGTAAAATCCGTACCAACGTCTCTGATCGGAAACATTTTGCCGCGGGTTGTGCTATGCAGAACGATAGATTCCTCTTGCATCTGTGCCGTTCCATGAACTTTCTTGTCAGCTCCCAGTAGTATGTGTGTGTGTATGTTTATGCTTGTATGTATGCATGTAACTACAAGTACTCCCTATACTCGTTCGTAAAGCGTAGTAAACAATTTGATCAATAGGGTAATATGCGATAATGTTATTCTTATTCTGAAGTGTACAGACATGTCAAATCTCTGTGAAAGAACGCTTAAAAATCAGTTGTACTGTTATTAATCAGTAACATAAGACTCATGCTGTAATCTATTTACCCGTAAATGCAATCAAAGAATGTCTTTTTAATGACTTGCTTTCTTATGCGTGGCAACAACGAATCGGCAATAGGCAACGATTTATCGTAATTCGTTTTCATATCGAACCAGGCACGACCAAAGTTGTTATTTTAATTGATTATCGTCGATTGTGTAAAGCGATATTACGTTGGACATCATTCGGAATTAAGCAATGTTTTTTCAATTGTACCGAGATGGAGGCGATTCTACATTTTAAAAGAAACCGAAAATGTGAAATGAAATTTGTTCATATGAGCCTTTGCTTTCGAGAAAATCGAGTTGGAAAATTAGGTGAACGCGCGTGCCATTGGATTGAAGTCGTCTGACACGTCTGTTCATGCCCTAATGCAGGCATGGGCGCGGTTGGCTCGCGCAACACATGTTGTTGCTTCTCCTCTTCACTTAGTCGGCAAGACGGTCCCCACCATGGCCACTCCGATTCTTCCCTTAGC
>CM052200.1:558035-586618 GCA_028455805.1 Lasioglossum figueresi
TTTTTACACGCTGTACTTCTCTCGTGAAGTGTACTTTACGTGTGGGACTCCAGCTCTTAGAATCCTAAGAAGAGGCAATAACTGCCGCGGCGCGTATGACACGGTGCCCGAAAAGACACATCCTCATTGGTACAGTACAGTTGGTGGACGCGTAGTACAGGTGTGATGACACGATCGCCTTGTTTCACATTACCGATGCATTCAAGATACATGGTAAGGGCAGTTCAGTGACGATATTATTAACGTCACGCAACTCTTCGCTTGTATAATACTTCCGAGCTGGGAAATCTTCATCCGGCTTATGAATATGTGCTGTCACGTCGATCCTTTTCCCGAGGCCCGGAGAACGATCGACAACGGGTATTTACAAGCGAAACGTGGTCCAACCAAAAAACGGGACAAACCGGCACTCGCAGACTCGGATTTTACGCGACAAACATATGATTCGGGCGCCAGACACGTTATCGTGTCTTTCGACAAAGATAAACAGAGGAAGCGAATCGCGAATCCGACGTCCGAATCGGCGAGAACCGCGAAGCAAACGGAAACAGCACGTGAACGGGAGCAGGATTCTACGCGGGGAAAAGGGACGAGGCATTGTAGCAGCGGATATCAACTTTTGTTCCCTCACGCACTTTCTGAACTATCTCACTACTTTTAAATGGTCTTTATTCTATTTTTCTCGTTTCTCTTCTTTGTTCTTCTTGTTTCAGAGCGAATCTTATTTCATTGATCGACATGTTCTTTTGTATTTCTAAGACCCGAACATTTTGATCGTATTCGGATCGGAGTCCTCTGAAAATATACATTTTCAGTTCATAGTCTTCAATGTTCTTTCTTAGCTCTTTATACTGGTTTACTAACGCCTCTGCTCGGTTTATGTACACATCTATGATTTCCAATTTTCAACCACCAGGTGTGGAGAGACGGCGGCAGCTGCCACCGAATGTGGTGCGGGGTGGGAGGGGAATGCCGGCGTGGCACACCCCTGCCCTCCCTTACTCCCCTTCTTCTTCCTATTCCCCTTGGTGGACGGGACAACCCCACCAAGAGGAAGAGGAGCACTAATCACCGTTGCAGGGGCGGCAGGAGGACACCGCGCGGCAGAGCCACGATCCGCCGGGAGGCCGGGGGCGCGAACGCGCGACGCCCCAGTCGAGCCCGAATCCGGCGGCGGGTCGCGACCCCGCTGGCCCAGACGGAGCTCTTTTCGGAATGCCAATAGCTTGGCATCGATCAGAGCCCCGATCTGGGCCAGCAGGAGGGGTCCTCCCCCCGGCGGCGCCGGCCTCCCAGCAGTAATTCTGGGCGGAGAAGTCCCCCCAGGCTCCGTGACACCACCGGCCCGCGGGGACGGAGGCAATGAAGAGACAGCAGGAATGGCCTGTTGCCTCATCATCGCCATCATCTCCCCCCTTATCGCGTCCAGGGTGTCCCGGACGCTCACCACCTCGAGCCTCAACGCGGCGTTTTCCCCCAGAGGACTGCAGGCGGATACCCGGAGCCACCTGAGGGTGGACTGGCGGGGGTGACTTGCCACCCTCGCCGTTCCAACTCCTGCATGCCGGTCATGATCGTCCGGGCCGTATCTTTTAGGTCCCGCACCGACGTACCCTTAAGGTTTCTCGACCACAGTGCGGTCTCCTCTACTGATCGGCCGGCCGACGCCACCACCTCGGCGATCTCCCCGGGGAGGAGACCCCGCAGATCCCCCTGCCGCTCCAACACGGAGGGCGCGGGGTCCCTGCGGGGCCTCTTAACGGTCTCCCCGGGATCGCCGTCCTGCCAGGGCGACTCGGGCCTCTTGTGGGACGTCCTGTAGGACGTCTCCGACGCGATCGAGGCCCGATCGTCCCCAAACTGGCTGCCGACGGTCGTCCCCGGCCGCCGGCTATCACCCTCCCCCCGGGGGGGGGGGGCCCCCCCCCCCCCCCGGCTCAGGAGAGAATTCCTTCTCGCCTCGGCCGCCTGGAGGCGATTCCGCACTCCACCCCCCGAGGAAGGGGCCAACACCGTGTCGGATCCCGCCCGGGTCGCTGACAGCGATCTCGTCTCCGCCTCTCCAACACCGCCCGCTTCCGGTTGCGGTAGCCCCTCCGCCTCAGTTTCCCGAGGCACAATGTATCATTGGGAATTTTAATCCGTCGCTTTTAAACTGCCCACACAGTCCTTTTACGGCACATGTCATGGTTTTTGCTCCATCAGTCACAACTGCAGAACATTTGGAAAAATGTATTTCAAATTTTTGAATAGTGTAAGAAACAACGTCCAACGAAAGTCCTCTTCGGGACGAGGATTTACGAGACGCGGATGAACGTTCGGCGCAATTTCCCTCGGACTGTCGCGCTAACCTCAGACGAGATTCGATTCCGTGCGATAGACATTTCGTGTCCGTACGGGCGCCAAGATTACGAACGTAACAGATTTTCGAACGGGACGCAATTCAATTCCGACGTGACTCCTGAGGAAGACTTCCGAGATGAGGGGAACCGTTCTACAAAACTCAAAGCGCCCACGAAAAAGGCGCGAGCTCAAGGCACGATGAGCTAACCGCCTCGGCGTTCTCCAAATTTCCGAGGACGATGCGAGCACGCAACCAAAATCTATGAGCCACCGCGAATTAACGGAACCAAGGAATCACTAGATCGACTTACCGTTGTTGTGTTCTGCGGGAATACACGGAAGAAAACGCGGCTTCGGGAATCCTGCGCACTCTACCACGGAAAAAACTACCCGCGACGCAGAATTACGTTATCGGAATTTCGGAAATTACGAGAGTTCGAAAGCAACGGCTCTCCGTTTCGGTAGCTAGCGCGACAGTGATTCCTGGATCGGCATCGACGGAACGCATCGATCCTAGTTCCCCTACCCTTTTCGTACTGCCGAATTTCTCGATTGCCGCGCCTCGTCGCGCGACTCCCTGTCGCAGGGTCGCTCCTTCGGAAAGGTCCTCGGGCCCCAGGCCTTGACAACACCTAAATTGTCCGGATCGTCTTTGGTGATCGGGAAAGATTCATTCTCCTACGATTTTCTTCACACCACCCTCGCCATGATCCGTTGTAGGCAGGATCAGATGACGACAGGACCTCCAAAAGTCACAATGTCAAAATGTGAGATTTCATTATCAGGACGGCCCCTTTCCGTAACCATAAGTTGCGTAGCATTCTGTACACCGGCCGAGCGTACTACGTAAAATATCGCCGAGCTGACTGTTAGTTTTTTTTGTAACCGTAGCTCTAACGAGGATCACCTGGCGCCGCCGCGTCAGGAGTCACCTTCTGCCGCCATCCAACCGCGGGAATATAGAATAAATCTAGGTTTACAGATATGGTCCCACACGCGTTCACTTACCTCGATGACTTAGTCATCGCGAGCACGTCCTTCGAGGAACACGAGCGTATCCTGAGGGAAATCTTCCAACGGCTCCTAGCAACGAACCTGCGGCCTCGCGCAGGTACAGTTAAAATACCTGAGTCACGTCGTCGACCAAGACGGCCTTCACACCGACTCGGATAATGTCTCCGCTGTAACGCAATTAGCGCTTCCCACCTCCACCAAGGAAGTACGCCGGTTCCTGGGACTTCTCTCCTGGTACCGCCATTTTTTACCGGATGTCTCCCGGGTCGCCGCTCCCTTATCGAGCCTGCTCAAGAAGAAGGCAAACGGGATTGGGAGGAGTGACAAGACGCCTTTAACGAACTATCTAGGCGCCTAGCAGAAGCACCAGTACTAGCCGTCCCGGACTGGGGATGATCATAAATCCTGCACATCGATGCCAGCAAGGAGGGACTCGGCGCCGTCCTCAGAGGGGGACCAAGGCAAGCGAGTAATAGCTTACTTGGCGGCTCAAATGCCTTGTAGTCCGTTGGGGCATCTGGAAGACGCGACACTGCCTCGAGGGGTATCATTTTGTCGTATTGACCGATCATCGATCTCTCAAGTGGCTAGAGAAGATCAACAATCCTTTCGGACGGCTTGCACACTGGGCAATGGAGCTAGGACAGTGGAATTTCGAGATCCGCTACCGCAGAGGATCGGAAACACAGTGGCCGACTCTCTCGCGACAACTTGTACAAGTCTACGAAGCACGACCGACCAGCCAGTGCACATGGTATCGCCGCCGGTTCCTGGAAGTCCAGGAACAACCCGCGGGCCACCCCAAGTACTGTACCCAGGAAGGACGCATGTACCGGCACGTGCTACACACACTCGACTTCAACGACCATCCAGCACCGGGCGAGTGGAAATTGTGCGTATCCACCAGCGACCGCCCTCGCGTCCTCCGCGAATTTCACGACGATCTGACCGCCGGCCACCTGGGGATCGCACAAACTTTGTCTCGTCTCTGCCGCTTGTACTATTGGCCCGGAATGCTCCGCGATGGAGCACGCTATGTCCGAAACTGTGAGAGCTGCCAAAAATACTAGGCTCTCCAACAGTCACCAGCCGGTGTGTTGCATGCCACACCTGTCGATCAGCCATGGGAGATGGTCTCCGCCGACTAATTAGGACCATTGTCAAGATCCAGTGCGGGCAACACCACCCTGCTCGTAATCCACGATCGGTGCACAAAATGGATCGAACTACGGCCCGTGAAGAAGGCCACCGGATCGGTCATCACACGAGCCATCGAGAGCTCGTAGTCCTACGCCACTATTGTCCGAGCGTACTCTTTACCGACAACGGCCGACAATTCATCGGATAGGAAGTCGAGCATGCGTTCAAAAACCGCACACCTCCGTACGCTCCCCAGTACAACCCGGTCGAGCGCGTAAACAAGGTCGTCAAGACCATGATTAGGCAGTATACCGGCCGATCACAACAAACCTTGGATTTGTACTGCCCCGAGATGGCATTCGCCTACAACATGGCCGATCACAGCGCCATAGAATACTCACCAGCGTTTCTCAACTCTGGGAGGGAGCTCATCCCGTCAGGGAGCCTACGATACCAGTCCAGTCCCCTGACAATTACCAGCTTGGATCACTGCCTACACCGTCTCCGAGAAGCACGAGAGCTGGCTCGTTGCAACACGCCCCGCAGCTCCTAGAACCAGCGGAAGCAGTACGACAAGCACCGAGGATAATAAAACCGGATAATAAAACCTCTGGGAACCGAAACTGGGAACCGATCGTCGGAGCACTCGTGCCCAAGCGTAGTCACATCCTTTCCGACAAAGCGGCGTATCGGATTGCAAAACTATCCAAAAAGTACAGCGGACCGTTTACGGTACACCGCAGAGTGTCACCGATCATCTTCAACCTCCGCGACGGAAGAGGAAAAATAAAAAATGCTCAGAACTTTCACGTTCGGTACCTGAAACCGTATCATTCCGACGGACTGACGCCAGAGGGCTCCCCATCCGAAGGCTCCGATCAACCAGAAGCGGTTCGCACCAGCCGGAAGGAACGACCAGTAGCCACCCGTCAGCAGATCAGTACCGATCAGGATGGCAGGATGGGGGGCCATTGCCAGGCCGATAGCGACCATACACCGAGTCGCTATCCTGCCGTAGACCACCAGCCGGCGGATGCAGTTGGTGTCACCACACCGGCAACCCGCCCACGAGCACGCCTCCCGTCGAGAAGACAGGCCGACCGGCCAACAGAGACGGAACGCCCTACCATCCGGGACGGGCGCAAAAGGCCACCACGCCGACCGCACTGTCACCAGCCAGGTCACGGCTATCGAAGCCTACGGTCATCGGACGGAGGACCAGGGAGCCGCAGCTGGGCCATAAGTTGGAGGACGCCAGCAAACCACCGACGGACGGAGGAGCTGCTTCACGGAACGACATCCTGGTCTCCCGTTGGAATGCGAAGATACCGGGTCGTTGTCGGGGTACATCCCATGGCCCCTGAGGTTGGATCCGGAGCGGACGCGGTAGCGGTCCGTCACATGGGACAACCACGACTTAATGTAAGGGGCTACTACGCCATTTGCGGCCCCCAAGGGATTGCAATCCTCCCTCACCAATATCCGTGGAGGCCAAAAACGCGAAGCTACAGCACGCAGTCACCGTACGAGCAAGACGGGACGCAAGCGGCACTCTCCATGATCACCATAGTTCGCCTGAAGCAGCTCTTGTCAGAGCTCCGAGTCTAGTCAGTTCTTCTCAGAGTAAACCGCGGTGAAATGAGCTCGAATCCCCCCACCCTCCCCGGCACTTAGGACGCGTGCATTCGGTAAGTGAGTTACCGACACCCCCGCTTCGATTAGCCGTGCATGTCGTGCCACCCTGCACACTGGACTGTCCGCCCTCGTAATGATATCCGCACCGCGGTCCAGTACCAGATCTAGTACTGCGCCTCCGTACCGTAATCCATCCTCCGTTCCGCGACTCCTTTCGGCTTATTCCAGTGTGTCTTGTAGTAATCGCGCCGTACTGCGTCGCCGCCAGTGTTGGGATTTTGCACGGTTTTCACACGCATGTACGACCAAATGCAGAGCCGTTTCGACGTCCTAAGTTTGTGGGGAAAGTGGTGAGGAACTATTACCACTATTACTGGCAGAAAGTACCGGAAGAGTTCAGAAGTTCATATACAGTAATCCCTTGATTCTTGGGCAGGGGGGTGGTTCACCGGAGTGGAAAGGAATCGTCATCTTCCTTGCTTTTCTAATTTATGGCTGCGTTTACCACTCCGCTCGGGCCGAGCTAGACTACAATAGGGCAACGGTGTCGGCGACGGGCACACGCAGCGTATGGCGCCGACATAGTTTAAAGGCTCTCGTGTTCTCACAATGTAATGCCAATTCAAAATGCTTTATTTTTCATTATTTTTTATGAGATTTTCACTGACTTGTTCCTGGCATTATTCTGATTAAAACAATACCAAACACGATATTATTTGGTCCATAGTTACTCTACATGTGAAGCACGATGACGAAACTTTCACAGTCGATTAAACCAGTAAATACAATTCAAATTATATCGTGTTTGGTCTTGCTTTAATCAGAAAAATTCCAGAAATACGTTTTTAAAAGTCCCATGAAAAAATAATGAAAATTAAGATGTTTGAACATTCGATTCGTTGCGTCCGTATAGTGGTGTTCGCACCGACATACCCGAGCCGACAACAATAGTCGCCGTTTTGCGGCGCGGCCAGGCAAGGCACAGCGTTGACAGGGAGTGGAGTGAGTAGGCCTGGATAGGAGGAATCGGGACCCCCCAAATTGGACACTAGTCGGAGCTTTACTGTAATGTTATATGTGCATACGTATTAAATTTGAACACAACACACACACGTTATACATTCATATTTACAGAATCAAAGCATAACAAATTTTGCGAATTTAAGTGGTGTGACCAAGGTACCCAAATTTAGCCATACTTTTACTTCACTGACGCTAAAAATCGTTGCGCATGCTCTTGAAAACCGTGCAAAATTCAAACACTGGTCGCTGCCAGTTCGCACCGCGTTCCGCGCCACCAGTACCGTTTCGCGAACTTTCTGCGCATTATTCCAGTTTGTTTTGTAGTTATCGCGCTGAACCGAACCGCCGCTGTCTCGTACCGCATCCTGTATCGCTCCTCGACCCTAGTTTCGTATCGTGTATCGTGTTCACATACCGTGTTATCATTTCCGCGTATCCGGTCGGCGATCTCCCAGCGCGGGACCACCGACCCGACGGCCCCTTTCCGTTACAATAAGTTGCGTAGCATTAAGGACAGTGTCCCTTAGCGGAGCGAGTGTGGTGGTACACCAGCACACCAGCTACGTATACGTACGCGAGGATTGCAAGGGTCCGGGATTCCGCTTCTGATATCTCGATAACGCAAACATAAGATTTTTCAGTTGTCCAAATCGCTAGATGAAAGATCAGTCTAGAGTGCTATTTGACTCAAAAGTCCTACTTTTACGTTTACGTGGCATAATTTTCATTATTCGGCAGAGTTGTAGCTGACGGGTAGTATATTTTTATAAATATCAAGAGATTTAGAGCTTTTATATGGGAAAATGGGCAAATAGCCTCCTAGCGGGGGCATATACGTTGTCAATGCAACGACTATTATGTTGTTTGCTTATGTATTAAACAAACTGTAAGTGGAATTCGACTGAAAACCAACCCAAAAGTGAGGTTTATGTAGAAAAACTGTTCCGACATTTTTCGCTACGAGCATTGATGTCTGTATAGTGTTATTATGTGTTCTGTATACCGTGTTAGTTTGCGTAATAGTATTTATTTTAACAATTCAACTCCTACTATTCTTACAATCTTTAGGGCGACTTACTCGGGCGATTCTCAAATAACAACGACCCTAAGTCCCGGTCGTCTCGTCTTCTTATACTAAATGAATTTTAGGAGAAGGGGAAAATCTCTTACAACTAACGCTGTTTTCCTCCAGACCTTACGCACGTGGGGTTTTCCCGTACGCGGGCGTCCGCTGCCCTTTCGTCGAAGGTCCTTCGGTCCTCCACGATTTATGGTATCCGTATGCCCTATTGAGGCGAACTAACGAAAGCTAAAACCTGGCAGACTCTGAAACTAAACAGTCCTCTCAAAAATAGCTTTGTCTAGTCACGCACACCATAAATTGTGTTCAGCTGTTTTTTTACGCTTTCTAACGATTTCGAGTTTCCTCGACTGACCCCTACATTCACCCCCTTACCAGTGCAAACGTTATCTTACTTACATGTGTCGGCAGTATTCTTACAAGTAAATACTAAAATTATTGCTAACTACCGATTTGTAAACGATCCGGAAACCTAACATGTCTACCCGATCGTGTCCGTACAGGTACTTGCTCTGGTTCCGGGTCTACCGCAATTTCGTCTCTAACTGATAACTGTTGTGGTTCTAAATTATGACTAACATCGTCGTTTACTATATAAGCTGGCTTAAGTCTATCGATTGACACGGTTGTATTTTTACCTTTAATATTAATTACAAAAGTATTATTACTACGAGAGACTACGGCGAACGGACCTTCGTATGCATTCTGCAGTGCGCCTTTTGTTGCATCGATACGCAAGAAAACGTGCGATGTTGTTTCCAAATCTTTGAATACGAATATTTTTCTCTTTCCATGACGTGACCCGGCTGTTGGTTGTAAATTTTCAAACTGCTTTTTAAGATCGTTAATTAACTCTATTGGATTACTCCGGTTTTCTGGGGCTTTAACAAAAAATTCCGCTGGTAAACGAATGTTTCCGCCATAAACTAATTCTGCTACCGATGCCTTTAAATCCGGTCTAAAAGCTGCTCGTAGCCCTAATAAAATTACCGGCAATGCGTCCGTCCAACGTTCATCACCGTGACACTTTATTGCACCTTTGAGTTGTCGATGCAAACGCTCGACCAAACCATTCGCTGCAGGGTGGTAAGCCGTAGTTCTAAGATGTTTAGTTCCTAATAAATTATCTAATTGCTTAAAGAGATGACTTTCAAACTGACGACCTTGGTCAGTAGTGATTCGAACCGGCGTACCAAACCTCGCTACCCAACCTAACATAAATTTTCGCGCGACCGTCTCAGCCTCGATGTTTTCTAACGGAAAAACCTCAGGCCAACGCGTAAAACGGTCTATACAGGTCAAACAATACCTGTAATTTCGCGAGACTGGTAAGGGTCCTACTAAGTCTAAGTGTACGTGTTCGAACCTTTCCGCAGGTAACGCAAAATTTCCTACCGGGCTAGCCACATGCCTGGTCACTTTTGCACGTTGGCATTTAACACAACCGCGAGCCCACTCACGACAGTCTTTATCAATTTCAGGCCAAACAAAACGCTCTTTTACTAGTTTCACTGTAGTCTTGATTCCGGGATGAGCTAACCCGTGGATACAGTCAAATACTTGGCGTCGGTATGGTTTCGTAATAAATGGCCTAATCCTACCTGTCGCGACGTCGCAATAAACTAAAATCTCAGATGTCAAACTGAGGCGTTTCAATTGAAACGCGCTACTTTTGGTTTTGAGTAGTTCCTTTAATTCCTCGTCAGTTTCTTGTGATTTTGCTAATTCCTGATAATCAATTGCTTCGGTAATCGATTCTATTCGCGACAATGCGTCTGCGACTTCGTTTTCTACCCCTTTAACATGTTTGATATCGGTTGTATATTGAGCTATAAAATCTAAATAACGAAACTGACGGGGAGTACATTTTTCGAGTTTCTGTTTGAATGCGAAAATGATTGGTTTGTGATCAGTAAATACAGTAAATGACCGTCCTTCTAACGCGTGGCGGAATCTTTTAATCGCTGAATAGATCGCAAGCAATTCGCGGCCATATGCGCCATATTTTCGTTGTGCACTCGTCAAGGATTTTGTATAGAAGGCCAAAGGTCTCCACAAATCTCCTTCACGTTGCTGTAAAGTTGCACCTAACGCGTAATCGGAGGCATCAACCATGAGAGAAAGACTCGAAGTGTTTACAGGGTGTGCTAAAAGAGTTGCATTACTCAATGCGGTTTTTTAAATTTTCAAATGCCTCTTCAGCTTCTTTCGACCAATTTACGGGAGTATCTCCTTTTAACTTGCTCCCTTTTAATAATCTATTCATCGGCGATTGTAACCCGGCTGCGTTATGTATAAAACGGCGGTAGAAATTTATCATCCCTAAGAATCTACGTAATTGCTTGATCTGCTGAGGTTTTGGAAAATCTAATATTGCCTGTACTTTTTCTCTATTCTGTGTTGCTTTCCCCTCGTAGAATCCTAGCATCAAATCATCTGTTCCCTCCGCCCAGATGTTGGTGAAGTCTTCAACCAACTCATATTCTACATCATCCAATGCTACAAACATAACCTGGGGTGATCTCAGATTATCCCATAATATGCGGAATGCATTATTGGCGAATATTGTTGAGGGAATCAGATGACCTTTCAGAGCATAGAATTCTTGGGTCTGATGAGATAGCACCACAGCTGGGTAGATGAACCGGGTTTTCTCTCAGCTGGTATTAATCTGGGTGTAGCGAGTCTGCATGGTTTTACAATTTCACCCACCAGGCCTCTCATCTCGTTCCCATGAGGTGGATTCTGTTTAAGTGTTGTAAGTATATGCTCGCGCGAATCTTGCAGGTCCCCCAAGGTGTTGTATGCCTTACCAACAGAAATTGCTACCATCTCCCCATAGGCACGAGCCATTATAACTGATTCATCCACAGCTCCGAAGGACCGACCCCAAGCTCGTGCCATGACCTCGGCTATCAGAGGTCGAGCATACCATGTAGTGAAGGATGTTAAGTCGTCATGATCCTCTTCTCTGAGCACATCTCCAATGGCGATCAGGGTGTGAGGTACTAGCGATTCAGATGAGGTTGTCATCATGCGACTCATCCCTGCAATCACAGATGGAACCCCTAGCATATTCGCCTTGTAGACCCTACGTGTTATTTCCCTTCGTTGCTGCATGGTTATTAGACAGGTATTCTTACCTCAGCCTGTGCTTGTTTATCAGTATTTGTATTGTAACATACAAAATATCCATTATTAATAATCAATAGTTAATAATGTTAATGTTAATACCAAACAGTTCATAATGTATCGTATACGCTTCGACACCTTCTGCCCCAGCTGATTCTCATTCTCCGTGTCGTCCTTAAACATCTTGACGATCGCCACTCGTCTCCGGGTACCACACCTGTAGCACGTTCGTGACAAACAGTTCAGATGATTCGTGACTAGAACAGAAACGACATACAAATAAACGAAAAACGAAACAATGCTTAATAAACTTCAAAGTATGAAAAGTAAAATTTCATTTCTCAGCTTACATTGTCAGGTGGTGCTGGACCTGCTGCTGCCTCGGAATATTGCACTTCATTCTCGTTTCGGTCATCGTATAGGAATCTGTACTCTGAAAAACGTATTTTAATTAATTTCGATATTTTTGCGAAACTACAATTATTGAACAATTTAAATCGCTGAAATGGATCAGCGATTCTGCACACTTGTTTACAAGTGTACAGCTCGATGTCGGATTGTAATTACTTTACAATCTATGTGACCAGCTGGTCGAGCCAGTGGTTTTGCACTAGTACGTGCAACTCGACGTCGGACAGTTGCAACTTTTATTTCTTTTAATTCTTCTTGTTCGTGAAGAAGATATTCAGGCTCCCGAATGGGCATGCGTCTATGATGTCTGCTGTCTACTAGCTCTGGCAGCATACAATTTCGATAAAAGCGCGACAATTTTGGCTTCATTTGATGTTGCCAAAATTCGTCGTCTTTATAAACTCGAATTGATTTCATACCTTTCCTCGTCAATACGCAAACGAGGCAATACTTTCTGTCCGTCATGCGTAGCTATCCTTGTACTTGTTAGAAGTAATTGTGTACTGTGCTCACTGCACTACCCATACTATCTCTGAAGTACGCTTTTATATTCGGCAATGTTGAAATTGCCTCTTTTGGCGTCATATCCGCAGCGCTCTTTGGACATTTTATTTCCACGATGCCGTCGTCATCGATGAGACCATCCGGCGATGCTCCCAAATATGGATGAATAGGCCACATTCTCTTATTACGATGTTTTCCTTTCTTGACAATTCTTTCCGTGCAATCTCTTCGTTCTGCTGTCCATACGTTACAGCAGGAACGTCTAGCAATGGGGGTGGGGGGGGGGGGGGGGGGTTTACAGGAAACTCTTGTGGTAGAGGAGACTCTCCGCATTCGTCGACAAACGTCTAATGTCGTTAAATAAATCTGCAACGAGGTCGTCTTCATCTTCCTTCCTACTTCCATCGCCGAAGTATCTTTTTCCCTTGCACTGTTTGTGCTCTCCAGACACATGGCTGGGTACATTCGTTATGTCTTTATATAACTTCTTTATTATCTCTGCTAGCGGCAAATTCTCATTGGACCTGTGTTCTGCAGCTTTCACAATTCCCGTTCGCATCCGCCGAATACTTGCTTCTACGGCTCGCCCGTAGTAGCCGACCGGAGTCTTCTACGCGACATCTTTCATTTCGTTGCGGAAGTTGCGCAACAAATGATTCGTGCATTCTACAATATCTTCTTTACGCGAATCAACGTCTTATATGGATCACAATCCAAAATACGGAATCGTATTTTCCGGATCGGTATGATCTCTTCATCCAGCTTCCGTCAGCCACGACAGGAATATGTGGAATTCCGTTTATGACATCGTCTCTTTCAACGGTTATACTCTTCTCCTCTTTGGCCGCTGCTACCATTTCCTTTACCGCAGCAGCGATTAATTTGTTGACGATGTCGTCATGACATCTTTGATATTTTTTCTTGGACATCACGGGAACATTCATGGCTGCCAACAATTCTTCCAGTTGTGCGTATTCGCCTCCGGTGGTCATTGTTCCGGCGACTGCATTTAGGTTGACGTAGCACATGTAGTCTAGACTCAATCCGTCCGAAAGGCACAAGTCCTCTTTATGTGGCTCGTTTGTCGTTCCTCTTTCCACGACGTAGTCTCTTCTTCGTCGCTGGCAGTTTCTGCCTGCATGTCGCATGTAACTTTTTCGATTTCTTCGGGCACTACCATGAAATCTTCGGTGTCTGTGTCGCACACGATTTCCTCTTGAAGTATGCTTGATGTCGCCGTTATGATTTCCGCTGCTCCGCAATGCTCCTCCATAGCAAGCTGCGCTAACTGCTGCCGCCTGCAAATAAAATAAAAAAAAGAACGTGTTATAGGGATATTATCTCCCCTTTACAGATCTGTTTTTAAAACTGGTGACGCTTAAAAAATCGCGAAATTAAAATTATTTCAAGTGTACGCTGCATCGTCTGTCGCCGAACTATTATTCGCACCTCCATCTTGACTCTTCGTTTTGAGCCTGCAGTACTTATTTCTTGACTTGTACACTTGTTTCTTGTTGTCTTCCTCAAACGAAAGGATTCTTCTGTCTTCCGCGATGACACGTCCTCTTCGTCAATCTTCGTGAAGGCAAATCCTGTTGCGGTGGCATACAAGGTATACGGACGGTGGCAAACATAGCCGCCCAGCCTGCTCATATCGCGCGGCGGCGGCCATACAGTATTCACTTCAAATAATTTTAGTTTTGAAAATTTCAAAATATCAATTTCTAAACACAGGTCTGAAAAGGGGACACTTGGGACTATATCCCTAGTTTTGTCCTTGAGCCGAATTATATGGTCGATGAAATCAATTGAAAGGCAATTATTTGCCTTCCCTAACATTCAGTGAGGAAAGCAGATGTTCCGATACTTGTCAAAGTAGAGCAGGCATGTCCAATATTTGCTCGATCGGAGGCATATTCAAAGGGGACGCCCACTTCTCCCACCCGCGAGTCTCGTTCCCCGTGGCGACCGTAGTCCGCGGAGCTCCTCAGGCCCGTACGTACCGTATGCCGTATGCATTAGAGCTCTGACTTATGAGATACGCGGGTACTCGAGTAAGACATGAGACACCCGGGTAGAGCAAAAATACCCGGGTATCTCATGAGATAGTCGGCTACTCGAGTATTCGGTTCCAGGCAATGAAAACTGTTATGGATCGGTTCCGGTTCTCGAAACAATTATTAAGAACCGAAATGATGTTATAACTGTTACTAAATAGAATATTGATTCTGGCTTATATCTGGCTTATTTCGATTCTATAACTGTTGTGTGTTGTCAGATTCTCTTGGTATTAAAGAGAGGTTCTGCGTAGTATTTCTAATTCAATTAACACCTCGACACTCTTTGCCGTAACGAATCTGTAGTTTATTAAATTATGTACACTTGTTACACAGGATTCGTACTGGAAACCTTATCTATCTCGGTTTGTGACTAGATTTCTTTTTTACTACTGTCTCGGTTGTCAAATAATTCCTTTCTGACTTCTACCCCTGAGTTCGCTCGCTTCTCACCTCGGTGGCGAGGCTAAAAGGTGGAAAAAACAGTCCCTTTTGCGGGGTGAAAACATCCCATTCGTTGACTGACTTGAAGGAGGAGCCGTTCCCATACGTCTCCTATCGGCGGAGAAGGACATCCACACCTCAAGCCAATCGCGGAAGTAAATGCCCAAACAATGCTACGGGCAGCGGACCCAGAGTTGAGTGGCAAAACGAAATGCCCAAGTGGCTCGCACGTGCGGTTGTTTTATTGCCCTTGTCCCAAGCATTTTCCAAGGACTCGGAGGACAGAGTCGTCTGTCTGCAACCTTAAGGGTTGCGCTTAATGAGGGTCCCGAAGCCGATGGCCCAAGAAAGCGCCAATTGATCCTCGGACCCTCACGTATTGCAGGGCTGGTTTGCACGTGAAAGTCAGGCCTTAATTTTATTAGACGGGTAAAACGGAAAGGTGCTGGCCTTCTCGCGACCCTTGTACATGTGTCCCGAGGACCAACGGCACTTTTTATGGACCCTTCTTATGCATGTCATAACAATAACTGTTATTTTTCGGTTCTGGAATTCGGTTCTGTCATTCTGTATTCTGTATTGTGTTTGGCCTTATATATTTATTATTTAAATAGTTTTTGGCGGTGCTGCAAATGTGAGAGAGAGAAGGAAGGAAAAGGAAACGGAGCGTTTCGTCCTAGGCCCGCTAGAGGACTCGTCGGTAAGGCTAGCTAGCGGGCCCTGCCTTAGACGGTGTAATCGGCAGTTGAGGACGTATATATAGGGATCGCTGACTGATCAGGTAGTAGCGAGAAAGGTCTTTGACTATCTGTCCATCTTGTGGCGAGTGTAGGAAGTAGGCCGCCACAAGTTATTTATTGATATTTTCAGTTTAAACAAGTTTTTATAATTGTGTTTGTATATTCATTATTTGAATTATTATAGCAATAATGATGTATTGTTATAATTATTGTTTGAATTATTAGTTCTGTAACGGTTCTGGTTCTCCTCGTGTCGCGGGTGGAGTCCGATAGCTCGCCGGACCAGGGTTCGGTAAGTCGGTGAGAAGATCGGTCGGTGCGGAGGACGTGGAGCGCGTGTGAGGAGTAAATAAATACGCCGGTTGAGTTACACGGTAGTTTCGCTGTACAACCCCGCGGTAGTGCTATACGGTCGTTGGTGACTCTCGAGGAGTGTCGGGAAGTCCGGTGGGACTTGGATGGTGGAGGGAAGCGTGTGCTCTGGTACGGTCACCGTCCCGGTGAGCGGAGTGATGCACGGTGGTGCGGAGCGGAGTCTAGGGTTTCGCCGTCCCGGCGAAAGGATACGGAGCGGTGAGGTGCGAGCGGAGGTTTCGTTAGGGTTAGGTGGAGGATTTCGTCGTCCCGACGAAGGGAGATGGTCTGGCGGAGCGGGCGGTCGGATTTCGTTGTTTCAACGAAAGGAGATGGTGTGACGGAGCGAGTGGTAGGCGGTCGTCGTCCCGACGGAAGGATATGATTTTGGAAGAGCGGGCTGTAGGATTTCGTTGTCCCAACGAAAGGATACGGTTTGGCGGAGCGAGTAGTAGGTGTTCGTCGTCCCGACGAAAGGATATGATCTGGAAGAGCGGGTGGTAGGATTTCGTCGTCTCGACGAAAAGGGTACGGTCGGGCGGAGCGGTTGGTCGGAGTTCGTCGTCCCGACGAATGGATGCGGTCTGGAAGGTAGAGTTGTCTTACCTACGTCACGTAGATTCGGTATCGGATGATTTGTTGTCTCAACAATTGCGGAGGATTACGGCTGGCTGGTTGTCACTGTCGCAGTGTCGGCTAAGTCGTTGTCTCAACGATAGGACGAGAGTGATTAATTCGGCTTTTGCCAGGGTTTATATATGGTTGGCTTGGTGGTGAGGGGCGGTGGTGCGGTAGGGTGTTGCGGGTAGTTTTTACGTGGTTTTTGGGTTTTCCCCGGTTACTGTTTCCGGTTAAAGAGGCGAAGTGTCAACGTGCCTCTTTCAAATGGGCGCGCCGCGGTGTTGTTATTTGTCCTCTGATTTGGTTGTTATGATTTGAACCGCGTGTCTTAGTAACAGTCCTGCTCTGTTGCAGGTCTGTTACAGTTCAATAATTATATATTGTTATAATTGTTTAAACAAATAAATTTGTATAACTTGTTTCTTTATTCATTTGAATTATTAGTTCAATAATTATGTATTGTTATAATAATTGTTTAAACAAATAAATTTTTATAATTTGTTTTTTTATTCATTTGAATTAGTAGTTCAATAATTATGTTCAGTAGCGATTTTATGAACGACGCGTCTACTTATAAAATCGCCGAAAGCTACTCGCCAATGTATTTTTGGATAGCTAGGACAAGAGTTTGTGTTTGAAATGCGCGCCTTTTGTCCCGGATCTGCTAGCGGACTCTTCAGTAAGGCTAGCCTAGCAGTTCCTGCCTTATACGCGTTGGATCTCGATTGTGGCGATCCGTTTTTTCTTTGACTTGCCTTGTCTCACTGGAAGACAAGGGAAGATGAATGTCTGAATACGAATGTGATTTACTTAGAAAGCGTATGGTATCACAAAGCTGATCGTGTGTCGCCGTGCGAGTTCGAAACCCAACTGTTCGAAGTTCGATCGTTCGTCCTCACGAAAGTTTTCGCTCCTTATCATTTTTGAGCGTTCTTTGTGAGGCCCCTCTCTGTATGCGAGAGGGCGTGTGTTTCGTGAAGTTTCTTCTATATAGCGAGAAGGTGTCGTTGCGAAGACCTTTCTATGTATGCGAGAAAGGGTGTTCCTCAATTTGGGCATCTGTGTAAACTCATAGGTTGCCTTTGGAACGAAATGCACTGATTGGTTCCTGCCGAACGATGCATTTCCCAATCAGCGCCGTCAAGAAAAGATAGGCTCCCTTTCCGTTGCTCGGCGTGAGGCCTATCTCGGAAGAAGAGTGGAGTGATACCTGACTCCGTCAACGGAGCTCTTCGACACTTGAAACCGTACTTATCTATACTAACCGAATTTATGGCATGTTGTATATTTAGGCGAACGGAATTTGTTTGGATGACGTCTCGAAAGATCGCAGATGACGCAATAGTTGCGTTAATCCTCTAAAGGGCTCTCTAATCACGTACACGCCATAAATACCGTCGGAAACGACAACCCCACGTGTACGGTTCCAGTGCGACGGAACATGCTCCCCCTCGTTGATCGATTCGATCGATCGTGAATTAGAACTCACTCGTTTATGTTGATCGCGTGGCATCGCATGGTTGTATACTGTCTGCATCTGGAAGAGGCGCCAGTTTTGTGACGTTCCGCTTGTAAACGCCATTCGCAGTTCGAACAGTTACTGCTCGTGTGATGCCGTCTTCTCCGGGATGCACTTGCTGTACTCGACCCAAGTGCCAACACAACGGCGGAAGGTTATCATCCTTAAGAATGACAACGGTTCCCTCGTTGATCTTATGTGACCCCTTGGTCCATTTGTAACGGAGGTTGAGGTGGTGAATATATTCCTTGTGCCACCTGGCCAAGAAATCTTGTTTAACCTTCTGGATATGTTGCCAGGTGGACAGGTGATTTGAATTTGTCCTGCTGAAATCAGTCTCGGCAATACACGTTAGAGAACCACCAATCAAGAAATGGCCAGGAGTGAGAGCGGAGAGATCGTTCGGATCTGATGAGAGTGGTGTAAGAGGACGGGAATTGAGAATGGCTTCGACTTCAATGACGAAGGTGTTGAATTGTTCATGCGTGAACAATTCCTCGCCTACCACACGTTTGACGTGGTGCTTGAAGGATTTTACAGCCGCTTCCCATAAGCCTCCGAAATGAGGTGATAACGCTGGCATGAAATGCCAAGAGATCGCTTTGTTAGCAAGAAATTGTTGCAATGTTTCGTCTCGCGATAAATCCAGATAATGATGCGTCAGTTCATTATTTGCGCCTACGAAATTTGTTCCGTTGTCCGAGTAGATATTCTGACTTTTAGATTATGTAATTTAATAAACGAAACTAACTGAACTGAACTTTTATTAACACAAGTAAATGAATTACTGAGCGCAAAGAAAACAGATCTTTTAGGTTTAAATGTCATACGTCAAGTGAGGATCATGGGGCTAGAATAATAGAAAGATGTGTAGAACAAATAAACAACAGTTTCTTGAATAAACTGAAACATACCAATATTGAATTATATCGAATCGATTATAATCGAACATTAGATTAATTTTGACATATTTCAATACTGACAAAGTCCTCTTCGAGCAGCGATGAAGGCCTCTGTATTCAGATCGCTTACTACTTCTAGATGAACGGCCTTTGTAGCGAAGCAGGTAAATACGGCGACGCAAACCTTTACTCGGGCTCGGTTTCTAAAACGCCGTTCCTTTACGAAAAATGGCCCGCAATAATCCACGCCGCTATTTATGAAAGGCCGACCTTCGGTGACGCGTGCCGCAGGTAAATTGCCCATAATGTACTCGACAGCAGGTGGCTTGACTTGTCGTATGACTTGGTGCGTGGTGTTTTTACCATCGATTGGCCAATATAGTTGGCGCGCATCACAGAGAGTGGCTGTGATCCCAGCGTGATGATTTTTGAGATGTGAATTGCGGATGATAATTTTCGTTATGTGATGCCCCCGAGGCAAGAGTATCGGGTGTTTCTGCTCGAATGGGAGTATTGAGTATTCCCCTGTCGTCAAGGAATGGGCACAACGGCCAGAGTTTGCTTTTGTTTGACAGATTTCCAGTTTTTATTTCGTGTATGTCGCGTGTGAAAGTGGTGGCTTGAAGCAGGTGGATGATACGCAGGTTTGCCTCTTGTAATTCCTCAACGGATACAGGTCCTGTGGAGCGCTGTTTCGGTCGAAAGCGGAGGCAATGAGCGATGATTCGCCTGAATTTCTGTATGCAAGAGTATCGCGTGAGGATCTCGTCATTCTGAGTGATTGAACTGACCAGACACTTTATCGTTCGCAATTCCGGTGGTTCCTTGCAAATTGTGAATCGCGAGGTGAGCCATGTTGATTGTTCTTGAGCGAGCCATTCTGGCCCGTGGTGCCTTAGGCTGTTGTTGCCGAATTCTGAGGCCGTTAATCCTCGTGAAATGAGATCGGCAGGGTTTCCTGCTGATCGAACATGTCGCCAATGTTTTATATCGGTTTTTCGTTGTATTCCGGACACGCGGTTTGCGACGAAAGTTTTCAATGTGGATGGTTGCTTGTTTAACCAACTCAGAACTACGGTTGAATCAGTCCAGAACGTTGTTTGGTCTATATCATGTGATAGAGCATCCTGTACAGTTCGATACGATGTGGCTAACAATGCAGCACCGCACAGTTCTAAACGCGCGATAGTGAGTTGACTCAAAGGTGCGACGCGGGATTTTGCGCAATGCAAGTTGGTATAGATGGAGCCGAAATGATCTATTGTCCGAATATACAAACAGGCGCCGTATGCTCTCTCACTCGCGTCGCAAAATCCGTGAAGCTCCGTTCGTTTCGCACCTTTGAGTTTCGTAAGACGATTGAATTCGATATTGTCCAACAACAGTAGATCTTCAAATTTTGTCCATTCGGTATAGATACTGGCCGGGAGTGACTCATCCCAAGTGATCTTTAGTGACCAGAGTCGTTGCATTAATATTTTTGAAATGATTGTTATGGGTCCGAGCAGCCCTAACGGATCATATATCCTGGCAATTGTTGATAGTATGTTTCGCTTAGCGACCTTGTTCGTTACCGTGGGTTGGACGGAATAGCGAAGGGTATCATTTTTCGCGTCCCATGATACTTCTAACGTTTTCATTATAGTTGCATCACCCAAAATCTTTGGGTGAATCAACTCTTTGTTTAGTCCTGAGAGCAATTCAGGTTCATTCGAGGCCCACTGTCGGATGTTGAGGCCACCCGTCTTCAATAAGGCGATTATTTGCCGTTGGAGGGTTTTTGCCTCTTCGATTGACTCGGCTCCGGTCAGCAGATCATCGACGTACAAATCTCTTTTGAGGCGTGCTGCTGCTTCAGGAAAGTTGAGCTGTTCGTCGGTTGCAAGCTGATGCAAGCATCTAATTGCCAGATAAGGCACCGACTGAATTTATGGCATGTTGTATATTTAGGCGAACGGAATTTGTTTGGACGACGTTTCGAAAGATCGCAGATGACGCAATAGTTGCGTTAATCCTCTAAAGGGCTCTCTAGTCACGTACACACCATAAATACCGCCGGAAACGACAAGCCCACGTGTACGGTTCCAGTGCGACGGAACAAATTATGTATTGTTATAATAATTGTTTAATAAAATAAATTTTTATAATTTGTTTCTGTATTAATTTGAATTATTAGTTCAATAATTATGTATTGTTATAATAATTGTTTAAACAAATAAATTTTTATAATTTGTGTCTATATTCATTTGAATTATTAGTTCAATAATTATGTATTGTTGTAATAATTGTTTTGTAGGACGGTCGACAGGTTTAAAATAAACGGGAGTCAGGTTTAGCAGTGGATGAAATATATATTTGTAAGGGGTGGTTACGATCGGCTAGATATGCTAGGACTTGGCTGTTACTCGGAGTTGTTCTTTGACGCTACTTTGATTACTGACTGGTTGTTGACACGCTGTCTTTTATACCTATCCCTAAGTGGGCGTTTTCTTATGACACCCAATCGCTTAGGTGTTTTGGTCAAAAAACCCGCCCTCCGAAATCAGTGGAGTAAGGGAAGGTCATGACCGTAGGGTTATTGTCGTCTCCAGCTTTTCGTCAACCATCTGGGGTTTCGTCCGGGGTACACGAGTTTTATGGTGCGTTCGTCACTAATAAACTTGGGACTCTTGGCAAATTTAGTAAATCGTTTTAAGTCCCCCAATTGACTAAATGTCACGTCTGCACCATAAAACTCGCTTCCCGTCTCTTTGCTCGGACCTTCCACCCCTACTTCGGTCCTTCTACCTAAGAAATGCCTACAGTTTAAACAAATAAATTTTTATAATTTGTTTCTACATATATTCATTCATTCAAAAATTTATTTATTTGAACAATTATTTTAACAATAAATTATTATTGGAACAATAATTCAAATAATGAATATAGAATCAAATTATAAAAATTTATTTATTTTGTTACGACCCGATACGGAGATTCGGAGCGCGGAAGGAGGTAAGACCCGAGTCGCGCAGAGTTCGCGTGTCTCTTCGGGTCGAACAGTTGAAAATGTGACGAATTTCTGACCAGGTACCGAGCGAATCCGATTCGTCTCGCGGACGATCCCGCTTATTTCACTTGCGGAGATCGCGTTTTTCCCTCGCACCCCGAGCAACCGTGTCGTGCTCAGACGCGCGAGGTGGCACAATGATCTGTTGTATCCCAAATTTGGGCGTGCAGATGAGACCCGGGCGAGTGACCTAAACCGGCGCGCGCCCTCAAATTGGATATATGTCAGTAACGGAAACCAACTCCTTTTTTAGGCCTGGTGGTGATACCACCTTAAGATTAGTGCCCGACGGCGCGGCGTACGGCGCGTTCGTATCTCGGATCCGTTACGGCGATCCGATCTATCGAAGGGAGGGATGGACGATATTCTAATCGCTTTAGTTTCCACTGGAGAAGTTCTTCCACGGCCGGACCTTCGCGTCGCCGTCGACGGTTTCTGTCTCCGTGGTTCTCGTTGGCGGAGTCGCGAAACTCTGTCCCTCCCAGGGGTCGGCTACTGTAACCGTTCCCGTGAACGGGGTGTCGCGGATTACCCGGGGACCAGTCTCGACACCGAGGAACTCGCAGTAGACGGTTCCCTCGTCCTTGGCGTGGAACTGTTTGATCAGTTTCCTGTACTGGTATTTTCGTTTGGCGCGTTTCGGCATGTCTGATCACTCAAGAGACAAATAACGCGATGTTTCAATGAACCAACGATGCGACTCTGTTTTCTCCCTCGCACCGGGCAACCGTGCCGTGCTCAGACGCACGAGACAGAACACAGAATCAGAGCGAACAAGAACACTTTACGTATCACACACACACACACACGCTCGCGAAACGCGTCGGCACAAGTTCAGGCTCGATCTCCAGGAATCGGGGAAATGAAGGAGAGAGAGAGAGTGAGAGAGAGACAGTAAGAGAGAGATGAGAATTATGTAGATAACAGAACTGAATAAACAAAACGTGCATTAACGTAAATAATGCAAAAGAGAGGCGAGGTGACAAAATCGAACAGAAAAGTGTCGTGCACTGAGGCGTACAAGAACAAGAATGAGAATGAGCAATGAGAAATAATATATATTGTCACGTCGATTCTTTCCCCAAGACCGGGAGAACAATCGGCAACGGGTATTTACAAGCCGTATGGCCGGATATTCTGTTGTGACGTGCACGTTTTGTCGACGTCTCTCCGAACCCTTAAAGAAAGACCGGGGTGCCCTCTGGCAGTACCGATACGAGACGACTGTTGCGAGCGCTCTCCCTGGGACGTCAGAGTCTCAGCAGAGGGAAATTTATCGCGTCTTTGAACGTTGCGCTGCTTTGCGCGGCGGAGATTTTCAGGACCGTAGCCGGGCCCCTGCGGGTGGCCCGGTACCTTTTTCACGCCGCCAACGGGAGAAGCAGCCCTGTCGGAGAGATGCGCGTAGGACCTATCACGTAGCCGAATTCGTGCCGAACCAACTGGGATTGGCCGGAGCCCGGGCCAACGAACCCGGAGGTGCCACCGAGGGAATAGTGGAACAGAGGAAAAGATCGTCTCGACCTCGTCGGCGCCTCATCCGGAGGACACCACTAGGAACCCCTGCCGGAAGGGCCCGGTCAATCTTCGCACGTGTCGCAGCCATGCCGCGACGCAAATCTCCGGGAATCGGCAACTTGCTGAAGACGAGGGGACCAACGACCAAGGAGACGCCCCTACCGATCGTAGCTACGTGATAGGCCCGAGCGTCGCTTAGGCGAGAATAGTTGAGGGAGTAGGGGGACGCCTCGCTTCCGCGTTCCCGAGCCGGCTCAAAACGGGTCAGTGTCGTAGGTCGTGACAGAGAACACCTTTTTTTTTTGTTTAAGGGCGGTGGGGGAATGCTACTTACGCACACCCTCCCTTCGGTGATGAGTGGGAGGGTAGTGTGGGACTCGGCTCTCCCCTCGGGTCTAATTGGGGGGATTATCATTGCCTTTTCGCAGTCTATCGCCTATACCCACTAAACCCCCACCGCCTAGGACCTTGACAAAAGGACCTTCTGCCCCTCTCTCAGCGGGTTTTCCGAAACCCCCCCTGGCCCGCTGTTCGCATTCAGGGGGGACATGACAGAGAACACCTGTAGCGCCTTTAATTACCGCTTCTCTTAAAAAGTATTTCTTTTGCGACTGCCGAGGAAACGGGTACTATCGTCATTTGGTAAGTGCCGGTTAGGCTGACATATTAAATATCTTATCAGTGATTCGTGCGTGTTGGCTCGGGTACGTTTTTCGGGTCTGGAATCTCATGTCGCTACCACGTGTCCGCAGGCGTTGCCGACGACCGGGTCAAGACGCGATAAGTTTCCCTCTGCTGAGACTCTGACGTTCCAGGGAGAGCGCTCGCAACGGCCGTCTCGTATCGGTACTGCCAGAGGGCAGCCCGGTCTTTCTTTAAGGGTTCGGAGCAACGTCGCCAAACGTGCCACGTCATAATATATAATGCCGCAAAAGAACAGAACTGAACTAAGGATATATGCACTAGGCGTAAGCGAAGAAAACGTATGATGAATGATGAGAAATAATACGGAACTCTGGCGCGAAGAGGAAATGAAACTATCACTAAAATGAAAATAGAATTATAACGATGATAAGGATCAGCGCACGAGGCTTGGAGACGAGAGATCGAACTAGAAATGATTTTGAAGACTGAACTAGCAGAAGGCTGAACTGGAAGTGTTTAGAAGTCGTCTCGAACTAGAAGTGAACTAGAAGTGATCGTTGCGCTGTTCCTTGCCATATTTATAAGACAAGCGCGGACCATAAGAATTTGGGAAACTATTGTTAAGAGTCACGCATGACTCCCGTTTTCGGACAAATAGGTTGTCGCTAAGTCGATTGTTCTTATGATCGGTTTGTGTATATTGTTAGAAGAGTGATTACTCTATGTATATATATGTACACATACGTGCGTGTGTACGTACAGAGTAATCACGCGTATCGCCGTTTCGCATGGTTTCGCGCGGTTACAATACGGACGATATACGTATATATCGGCGAAGTCTAACGTCGGCTGACGTCACAATTTGAAAATTGTGTAAATTATAAATGACAATAAATAACTACTTAAATAATCAATATATAAGGCCGAACACAATACGGAATACAGAATGTCAGAACCGATGTTCTCGTAACAGTTATTATAACATCATTTTACTCGACTGTTCTATTCATGTTATCTGGTTATCTACAATAATTTAGGTAATTTATATTTTTGTATGAAATAACAAGAGTAAAATTCTATAAAATTTAAATGTTTTTATTTTTGTACAAAAATACCAATGTGTTTACATTTTCAGGCAATAATGAACTGCGTTTCGAATTAACAATATTTCCCGCTGTTGAGAATAAACGTTCTGAGCTCGCAGAAGTCGCGGGAATACATAAATACAATCATGCAAGTTTTGCTAACCTAGGGTACTTTTTTTCATTTTTTTCCACCATTCTAAAGAACATAGGTTGTGGTTTATTTGATTTTCACGACGATATGTTTTTAATTCTGAATTACTATTGCTGTCGCATTCTGTTTTAAATATAAAGTCAAGTACTGTGCTATTCATATTTTCTGGTTGTTCAGGTGTGTTAATATTTTCTATTGCGTTACTTATGGAAGTTGAAATTAGATCTGTTACCTCATTAGTTTCAAATGACATTAATTTTGTTCTCGGATCCAAAAACGAGGCGAATCGATGTACAGTTTCAGTACGGCAATCTAACGCAAATCTTGTTGTTAGCGACGTTATTCAAACAGTTTTCAACTTTTTGGTTTCTGCCCTATCGATTTCATTAATTTTTTAAATGATTATCGATGATACTACGTACAATAGGTAGTACTAAAGATATAGTTAATAGTTACATCTTGTTCGGAACATAATGATGTAGTTGCTAATTGAAAGGGTTTCAATACTGTTAAAATTTCATTTATTAATGACCAATAGTATTCTGACATATCCAATTTCAACGCAATATTGAGTTTTGTCATTTTTCTATCTGCCAAAATTGAGAGAATTGCACTTCTATTATTCTGAAGTCGCTCGCACAGAATGCGAAAGCCCGGAACAGAGACTGAAGGCGACGTGAAAAGATATACAATATTAGAGAATCGCTAGAGGTTTAAAAAAAAAAAGAACGTGATTCGTCAAATCGACATGATGTGACATTCAAAAGCTGATTGTTTTTTTTTTTTGCGCGGATGCTGTGATGATCTTGAAACACTCACCGCGGCAGTAGCCCATCGATCGCCCTATCGCAATTATTTAAAAGACGGAAACGTACCGTAACTGTCCTGGTTCCGTTGGTTGCTAACGTTTCGCGAGCGGATGCTGGTATAGCTTGCCGGACCAGCGTTCGGTCGCTCGGTGCGAGATCGGTCGGTGCGGAGGACGTGGAACGTGTGTGAGGTGTGAATAAATACGCCGGTAGTTTACACGTTACGGGGGTTTGTGACTCTCGAGGAGTGTCGGGAAGTCCGGTGGACTTGGATAGCGGGTGGTTGGTTTGGAGAGAAGAGTGTGTTCTGGTCGGTTCACCGTCCCGGTGAGCGGAGTGGGGTACGGTCGTACGGAGCGTTGGCTAGGGTTTCGCCGTCGCGGCGAAAGGATACGGTGGTGCGGAGTGTGAGCTGGGGTTTCGTCGTCCCGACGAAGGTGCCAACGGAGATTTCGTCGTCGCGACGAAAGGATACGGTCGAACGGAGCGAGTGGTGGGATTTCGTCGTCTCGACGAAAGGATACGGTCTAGCGGAAGAACTTCGGAGTATCATACTTACGTTACGTAGATTCGGTGAGTGATTATTTGCTGTCCCAGCAAATGAGGAGTATCTCGGTTGGCTAGTTGTCACTGTCGCAGTGTCGGTTAGATCGTTGTCGCAACGATAGGACGAGAGTGTTTAATTTGGCTTTTGCCAGGGTGTTATGCTAGGTTTTATACTGGGTGAGGTGCTAGAAACAGGTCACCTGAATAACTCGGCTGCTATTGATGTTAGGAAGAAATGCATCAGATGGAACTTCCTTGGTTTCGAGGGGTCATTAATCTGATGTTAGTAGCTTTTTTGTAGCTGGACGCGTAAAGGGCATCTGAAGGTCACCTTTATTTTTTTAAATGGAATAGTATGTTTTTTTATGTACTATCGGGTAGAGCCTTTTATAACGCGTACAATGACCTATGGGTCAAGATCAGTCGTGGTCTGGGTTAAGCCAATTGCGATGGAAAATAATTTACTTTGAGGAAATGATCGAACACTTCCTAGCCGCCTCTGGTTGTTGATATTACTTCATCTCTGTCTCGTAATCTCTTGTTATGGGTCGTTGAATGAAAATAAACATTCAATCACGCTGTGCGCTTCACCTGTACATATGATTAGTCGTTTATGAAAATCTCTGCCGAGCGAAGTGCATCTTAAGTTTCTGAAATTCGTTATTCCATAACGGAGAAAATAGATATGGTTTTTGAGGCGGCGAAAGTCTTCGAGAAGATTTTGGTCGACCGCCTCGTCGAGCACCTGTCGAGTGGTGGTCCCGACCTGAGCGACAGCCAGTTTGGGTTCCGGAGGGGGCGGTCGACGATCGATGCTATTCGTCGATTGGCCGCCCTCCGGAGCGAGGCTGTCGCTAAGGGCGGGGTGTTGTTGGCTGTGAGTTTAGACATCACCAACGCCTTCAACACCCTGCCCTCGTCGGAGGTAATGAGGGCCCTGGAATATTTCCAGGTGCCGCTTGGGCCGCTCCTGTGGGTCCTCGGCTATGACGCGGTGCTGCGTGCCTCTCTCCCTCTCGGCGCGCACGTCATCTGTTATGCAGATGTCACGTTAGTTGTCGCCGTGGGGGAGACATGGGGGAGGAGCAAGAGCTTGGCGACGGTGGTGGTGGCCTGCGTCGTCGGTGGGATCCGGAGACTGGGGTTGGAGATTTCCGCCGGCAAGTCCGAGGCGATGTGGTTTCACGCATTGCTTCGGCGCCCCCCCCCCCCCCCCCAGGTCCGAATCCGTGTGGGTGAAGCCTCTGTCGAGGTGAAAGGCGAGATGGGGTATCTCGGCCTCACCCTCGACAGCCGCTGGTGCTTTGGACAGCACATCGACCGTGTGGCCCCCCAAGCAGAAAGGCTGACAGCCGCCCTAGGACGGCTGTTGCCCAATATTGGGGGGCCCAATGAACGGATACGCCGCCTCTATGCCGGAGTGGTGCGGTCCAAATTCCTTTATGAGCCCCCGTGTGGTCCCAGCAATCAATGGCCGGCCGGCCGTGTGCAGCGACGGCTGGCCCTGCGGACCATACGGGGGTACCGCACCGTCTCCGGTGAGGCGGCGTGCCTCCTCGCGGGGATGGCTCTCCTCCAGTTTGTGGCGGCGGAGTGGGCGTCTCATTATGAGATTGCCTGCTCCGTCCGCCGAGGGGGAAGAGGTCGAAGTGCCTTCCAGACTTCCCTGTTTCTTTTATAACGCGTAACCTAACCTAACCTAGTAGTAGTAGTAGTAGTAGTAGTTAATGTTTTGCCGGGGAAGGACGGTTCGGCCCGCCCCTCTCTTCCTTAAGGCACACCGGATCTTTCATCACCAGTATCACAATTGGCGCTGCCGGCCTCGGCCCTTTATTGGGTTGCAATTATCCATTCGTTTTT
>CM052200.1:587118-606196 GCA_028455805.1 Lasioglossum figueresi
AATAGTTGCTTCCTCTCCGATTTCGATGATTTTTGGATATGTTATATATAAAACTAAACATTTTGAACAACTTTTCCCTATACATATAAGGCATACACTCACTTAGGTTCCGACATATTTGCAAAAACTGCCGATACTAGACACTGAATTGAATTCTGCCTATTGTTGTGCGTCTGTGGCCGTGTACGTGTCAGTATTGGTGCTCGGTGCTCCCGCCGCGGTCGATTCTTTTCTGTTTACAAACAATAGTGCTCTGATATCGGCAGTTTTTTGTTTATTGGAATGATCGCAAAGTCACTTCGGTTACACGTTGCATGCGATGCATCATATGTATTTTTAAATTGGCCGGTTATTTTGTGCATTGAGTTTATTAAAAAGCGTGTCTTCAACCAACTTGTTAGTTTTTTATCTCTAAGGAGTAGCCTTCATTGTAAGTAAATTATTCATTGACATTTTAAAGTTTTTGTAAAAGATTTGATATAATTTTTAGATTTTATACCTTAACTATGGCTGAAAAACGCACACAGGGTACTTTGTTAAATTATTTTAAGAAGAAACCAAAGATGAACGATTCAAATATTAATAGCAACATCGATGCTGATAATATTATTAATGCAGGTTTAGATTCGGTTTCTCCAGTCGCAAATCATAAAAAACCATCTAATTACCTAGAAGAAAGTTCGTCGTTAATTATTCATAATTCTTATGATATCGCATTATTAAAAAAAGAAACATTTAATTCTGATGATAATTTGGATACTATAAGAAAGTTGTGGAAACCGGAAATTAATTTTAATTTTCCCACAACTTGTGTTGGAAATTACAAACGACGCTTTCAATTCGCATGGTATGAAAAATATACATGGATTTTTCGTACTCACAAATTGAAAATCGTGCGAACTGCAAATATTGCGTTTTTTTGCACCTGCTAATGTCGGAAAAACTAAATCAGAATTACCTGGACAACTTGTTACACAAGGATATAACAACTGGAAGAAGGCCATTGATAAGTTTAATAGTCATCAAAACAGAAAGTATCATATAGAAGCTGTTCTGACTTATGAAAAATTACAGAATATACGAAATGGAAAATGCCTTTCGGTTGATCAACAAATTGAGGTAGGCAAGATATCACAAGCTGCAATTAATCGGAAACGATTGGAACCGATTATAAAAACGATAATTTTATGTGGTCGGCATAATATACCTTTGAGAGGACATCGTGATTATGGAGAAATTTCATTTGAACAGAAGCCAATCGCTAATGAAGGCAATTTTCGAGCTTTACTACGAATGAACATTTTAAACATGCTGCTAAAAACGCTAACTACATTAGCTGGAACATACAAAATCAAATTATAAATGCTTGTAACCAAGTCATTTTGAACCATTTGGTTAAAAAAATTAATTCGGCGAAATGTTTTTCACTTCTTGCTGATGAAACTTGTGATATTTCTACCACTGAGCATGTTTCCTTGCGTGTCAGGTATATAGACGAAGAAAATGATAGCAAGCTTTGTGAACAATTCCTACAATTTGTTCCTGTAACAAGTACTACACGAAAAAACTTATCTGAGAAAATATTAGAAAGCTTAAATAACTATGGCATCGATTTATCTTATTTGTGTGGGCAAGGTTATGACGGTGCCGCATCAATGAGCGGAAAATTTAATGGTGTTCAAGCTCACATATCAGCTATATATCCACAAGCTTTATATGTTCATTGTGCATCACATAGTTTGAATTTGGCAATTGGAAATGCTGTATCTGTGATTTATATAAGAAATTACATTGGTATAATTACGAAGGTACACAATTTCTGCAATACCCCTAAGAGACAGGAAGTCCTTATCAACAATATTGATAAACATGTACCTAATACTAAGAGACAGAAACTACGCCAAGTTTGTCCCACTAGGTGGGTGGAACGTCATGAAGCCATCATGACCATGGTGGAATTATATGATGCAGTGGTTCAGTCTTGAAACAATCAGTTCTTGGGAAGACAGAGACTCGTCCTCCAATGCAAAACTGTTGAATAATTCGTTGTGTGAATTTGGTTTTATAATATCTTTATTTAGCTTACAAAATATATTTGCGTACACTTTACCACTGTCTAAAATCCTGCAAAAGTCTGATAATGATCTCTTAATTGCCCTAAATTTTGTTGACGATGTTGTGGCTCAATTAAGTAAGGTTCGTGAAACACCAGATTCTCATTTTAAAGAAATTTTTGATGAAGCCTGCATAAAAGCTAATAATTTTAATATTGACATTAAAAAACCAAGAACTGCATCAGAACAAAAATTCAAGTCCAATGTCCCAGCTGATTCTGTAGAAGCGTATTTTAGGAGAAATATTTTCATTCCATTCATTGACCAAATATTGAATCAACTTCATGAACGTTTCACTCGACACCACAATACCTTAAATCAGTTTTTTATTCTTTTATCAAATGGAAAAGATACTCCCACAGCAAGTCTAATGAATGATTTTCGTCAGTTGTGTGAATTTTATGCCCGTGGATTTGATTTCAACAAATCCAACAATTCTAAACGCGGAGTTCAAATTGTGGCGTGCAAAATTTGAAAAAACGGTTGGAATAGCTCCATGCAAAAGTGCCATTGATGCGATTTCGAAATGTGATAAAATGATATATCCTAATATTTATAATTTATTTAAAATATTAGCAACGCTTCCGGTGACGACGTGCGTCAGTGAAAGATCATTTTCTACATTAAGAATTTTGAAAACATATTTAAGATCCACAATGACACAACCACGACTGAATGGATTGGCTTCGTTATACATACACAGAGACATTCATGTAACTATAACCGAAGTAATTAAAGAGCTGTGTAAAAAGAAAAGAAAACTAGATTTTATACTGTAAATAAATTTATATAATCATCTTAATGGCTTTTATTTAATGCGCATTAAAAATCATGCTGTGGCCCGGTACAAAATGCTTCAATGTCAGGAGCAAGGATTCAATGTCAAATATGTGTGGATGTGTGGCTACCGTTAACAGATATTTTTTCTAAAAAAAAAAGGTCATTTTGTTCAACTCGTCCCCCCCCCCATTAAATCCTGGGTGCGCCACTGGGGCTGTAACTTTTCTTCGAAGGTCAAAAATTTCGAAGCTTCGATTTGAAAAACTTCGAAGGTCGAAGATTTCGAAGCTTCGATTTGAAAAACTTCGAAGGTCGAAGATTTCGAAGCTTCGATTTGAAAAACTTCGAAATTGCGAAGGTTAGCTTTCTGGTAATTCGAAGGCGATGAGAAACAAAGTTTTTAATTTCGAACCTCTGTAGTAAATTATTATGACTTGTTTCTTCGCGCAAATATAATTTAATAATTATAATTTAATTACGAAAAGTTCAAACGGAAACTTCAATGTCACCGGTGACTGACAGTTAATATTTTTATTTATCAAAAATCGTGACACGGTATAAGATTGCGAAATTTCGAAGCTCTTCTTTTGAAGTCTTCGAAGCTTCGGAAAAGTTACAGCCCTAATGCGAACGCGCGCAGCTTCACGGCGTGTCGCAGCTAATATGAAGTACCGACACAGAGCACGCTAATCGAGGTGAACTTTTTGTATTTAGTTAATCGAACAACATGACATTGTTGTCGGAACGTGACTTTCAACGCGATTACGCGAGACATTGTTCGTGTGTTTCAAGAGTCACTTATTTATGTACCGAAGGAGACGGCAGAAACACTTCTCCGCGATGGTCACGATTACGGTTGAATCAACCGGAACACGAACGTGGCTTCGTCGATATTTTCGCAACGAGGTACCGCACGGACATCACGGACGTTTACAATAATGACACGAATTTTCGCATAGACAAAATCCTACCTGTTGGCGCATGCATAGCTGGAACGAGCGCAAAATCGGCAACACACAATGGCTTCACACAAGCGAGCTCGTCCTCTGGAGACGTCCAGGGTAGACTCCTCTTCCTCTGATTTAGTCTCCGTGTAAACGTGCACCGGCTTCCGGGCACGTGCAGCGTGGTTTTTGATTTCCAGATCATGTCAGAGTCACCAGTTGTAGGTTAAAGAGTCCCGTGAATTAAAACGGAATTACTATGCAGTTAATCACCACGAACATGTAAAAATAACTTTGATATCAAATCGAGAACACTATTGAGACACGTCTATCTCGATCGATGATCAGGCAACGAGACAAGCTCGAATCGAGCCGCTCGATGGCGATTTCTCCCGCCTACCTTGCCCGAGATCGACGCTGCCAACCTCGTCGGATCATATTCTCTAGGCGCGTGTCTATGGGAATGGTGCGGCAGCGCCAATATCCCTACACAAATTATTCAAGTGACACGATCAGTGGTGAGATATTGTGCAAGATTTAGTAAAATTCTCGATAAAGTGGAGTACCTTGAACACCCTGTAGAATATCGGTACTTTTCCGCCAATATATAGAGGGTGAGTCGGGCGGAACGGACCAAACACCAGGAAAATAATGTAAAAAAAACTCATATGTTCTTATGCGATTTTCATTTTATTTTTGCCAATCAGGAGAGCAACCCTTCGTAGACGAAGCCGAAAATGTATAGAGGTCAATGGCGGTATTTTCGAACATTTATTAAAATAAGACTATGATAACCGAAATGTTAATGTATGAAATTTTGTTTAATTATAATCACGCTATAAAATGAAAACAAATGAAAATCGGATATGAACATATGAGTTTTTTTACATTATTTTCCCGTGTACAATCCACTCCTGGAGTTTGGTCCGTTCCTCCCGTCTCACCCTGTATACACTACCGCTCAAAAATATCCGGGCACTTACGAAATGTGTAATAGCAGAGAGTATATTTCCTCTCTGGTAATAGCAACGCATAGTGACTGAAATTGATCTTTATTACTTTCTTATGGAATATCAAACGTTTTAGATAAAAACTACCTACATTTGATGCCAGATAAGAAGGTACTTGTTTCGCGCATGTCGTTGCGTGTCAGCCATGAACTTCATGGCGTCAGCCAATGGTCGCGTGGTCGGCGGAGTACGGAGTAGGGGATTAGCCAATGAACGAGTTCCGTTGAAGTCATTATGCGCAGTAGAGTCTTAAATTCGTCGGCTAGTAAGAACCTTCTTATCTGGCGTCAAGTATAAGAAACTCTTACTTCATGGTGGAAACTTACCAATATTAGACTATATAAGATTATGATTATATGTATACTTTACAAGTTGTCTCACCGTCCGAATGGGTTATTTCACTGGCACTTTCGGTTCCAGCCGAACAATTAGCTGGAACGTGTGACGTCACAGCCTAGCGATTGACTGTGAGCAATGAGGGACACGGACCAATCAGAGCGCTATCGGTGCTACGTTTACCGAGACCTGTAGCCTAATTGGTCCGTGTTTTTGGCGGAGAACATTTCCGAAAAGGAAAAACTTGCTTGGAATGATCCGAAGCATCGTCTCTTTCAAGGAAGTACACCAGGCATGCTCAGTTCGTAGCTCGATCTGAGGCATTCTCAAGAAATACCCCCACTTCTTCCGCCCGCGCGTCGCGCTACCCGTGCAATGATGGTATTAGGTGCAACTTTTCTCGCGCATGTGCGGCCAAAACAGTAACGAATCTATGATGAGGTAGCAGCAGTGATGCCGAAATCGTGGTACTGTGGTACGAAGCCGTGGTACTAGACCTCCCCACTATGACTTACCGTTGCCCCTACAGTCCTTCTCCGACGCGCTCGCGCGCTACACTCTCCACCGTACCTCTACTATGTCCGTGTGCGCTGCTTGTGCGCTTGCGCCAGCCACAATCTATTTATATAGCACTAGGGCCATTACGGGGAGCGAGGAGCGAGACGCATAGAGCCGACGCCGACCACTGCTTTACGGAAACGAAACTCAAATTCGGCCGTCGAGCGTATGAAACGCAATCTGGAGCTACCCTTCGAGTCCCCGTGCAGCGATGTTTATTTTTATTTGTAATTAATTTTTTAATTACATGTGTTAACATTCCAAAAAATTTAAAATGTAAAAGCCATGTTAAAAATATATATCCATTTTACATAGAAACGTTTTATTACTGAAAAAACTGCATTAATAAAAATTGGTATATGGGAACCGATTGTTGGTATTTATTGGGATTGATTGGAGAATACGAAAATACAGACAGTATTTTTTAATTTATGAATAATAAAATAAATTGTACAATATACATTGATTTTACAAGCACACAAGTTTATTTGACTTCTGTTTCTCCATTATAAAAAAATACAGCCAAAATTATAATTATAATAGAATTTCATAAAATTCTGAGATTATTGAAAACTTATCTTTTTCGCAATGGTGCTCTAATTTCATTGCTTCTCTGGGATGTCCATATCCCTCAGAGACAGTGACGTTTCTAGGTGTAAATAAGGTTATATCACATTTAAGTGTTAGTTTTAGGTACCCGAATTTTTTTCTTCGACGTTAAGCACCCATTACTGCTTCTCGTAATGTATGTATATGTACATATACGTACAAGTCGTCCAAGTCCTGCGGAGTAAAAGGAAACGATATGAATATTTTAATTAAATAATTTATACATATGTATATGTTAAAAGATACTTATATTTTTTACTGGTCAAAATCAGCCGAACATGAAATTGCAGCTGCATTGAAAAATTGGAAATATACCCGTCGCCAGAAGGCAAAATTGCAAAAGAAAAAAGTGCAACCCTTACAAGTCCGCAGCTGCATGCAACGTCAACTTATGAAAGTTTTGTGCATGCGGCGAACTTGCATTTAAATACTTCCCTGCCATTAGGGTTAAATGTCCATCATCGATGGACATGGTGCGGCTAGACTCTCGCCTAGCTTTCAGGTTTGTGCGCACCACACACATGGAATTTAGAAGGTCAGGTCCTAATTTATTCCGTTTTTTATTCTTAATATCAGGGAGCAACGAAAAAATTCTTTCTGTCTCGGCGTTGGAGTGTGGCAGACATCGGACAGCGTTCATCAAAGATGTAAGATGTGGGAAAAGGAGACAATTGTCCGATTTTTTTTTATTTCCGATGTCCATCCACATGCCGTCGAAAGAGAGCAGTGCCCAACGATCTTTTTGGGATTGGGATGTGCCGAAATACAAAATGTTCCACTCATTTTGCAAATCTTCGGCACTAAAATTTCCCAATTTTTGGGCAACTGCAGCGACATTTAGGAAAGAAGAATTCCTGTCGCTATTAAGCACTGCAATGGACGGCTTGAAGAACGTCAATTGCGTAAGAAATTTATCGTCATGGGGAAGTCGTTTTCTTATTTCATTGCTTACAATGACATAAAATTGTAAGCAATTGTTCCGGAAGGAGTGTAACTCAACTTCGAACATCCCATGACACAATGCCTCGTTCATGTAGTTTTCTGTGACGGGTCCAAGACGCACTTCATTCAGTGCAACTTGGTTTGATTTTAAGGAAAAAGATTGTGGCTGGCGCAAGCGCACAAGCAGCGCACACGGACATAGTAGAGGTACGGTGGCGAGTATAGGGCGCGAGCGCGTCGGAGAAGGACTGTAGGGGCAACGGTAAGTCATAGTGGGGAGGTCTAGTACCACGGCTTCGTACCACAGTACCACGATTTCGGCATCACTGGGTAGCAGAGCCCTGAGGCAGTTATATTGGCGGGAATGTACCGAAACAATCTGTTCCGGACAAAATGACTCCAGGATGTGCCCTACGAGTTATAAAATATACACAAATACAGTAATCCCTTGATTCTTGGGCAGGGGGTGGTTCACCGGAGTGGAAAGGAATCGTGATCTTCCTTGCTTTTCTAATTTATGGCTGCGCCCAGACAACCAAAAATTTCATTTCTGCCGAGCATCTGTAAGCGCAGATGTGACCTGTTCTGCCGGCAGTCTGCCCCCGAACCTGTCTTTGGCATGCTTTGGCAGCACGGTCGCACTGATGTAGCGATGTAGGTCGCACTAAAATTTTGTCCATTTTACTGAAAAATTCGAAATACCGATTTTTGAATGCAGAATTTTATTTTGTGAACATGCAAATTTTACTTATTCTCATATTTATATTATTTTTCTTAGACTGCGGATCTTTATGCGAAATATAAATTGTCGGCATCGCTTGCAAGAGATGGAAACTATAAAAATTACATTGGCATACCATTTTCTTTACAGTTCAATTTCAATTCATTACATTTCAAAATTTATTGTAATGTGTTCATGGAAAAAAGTGTCGTTTGACGGAAAAGAAAATTTATATTTTTTGTATGACAACTATACACTTAATTTAATGTTTAAATATTAATAATTTAAAATTTAGACTAGTCTATAATGTAATAGAAAGATTTAAATTTATATATTAATTAAATAAATTGTATATTAATTTTAAATTTATACCAGAAGGGATAATAAATGAATGAAACAGGAAATAATGAATATTACATTTTTTCATTTATTTAAATTATTTTTCTTTATTGTTCGACTTCTAACTTCTCACAAACGTTCAAATTGTAATGTTAAATATCCGAATATTTGAGTAAATCGATTTAATCAAAGATCTTTGATTCCGCCAAAGGCAGGTTCGGAGGCAGGTTCGGAGGCAGGCTGCCGGCAGAACAAATCACGTCTGCGCCTACAGGCGCACAGCCAGAAATTGAGCTAATCCTGCCTTGAGCTGGTTGAAGCGTAGCTTCGGCCGTATTCTGTTCAATATCTGCCTTAGGCGGGATCTGCTTCAATCTGCTTGTGGCAGACGTGGTTGTCAGGGCGTCTACCACTCCGCTCGGGCCGAGCGAGAATACAATAGGGCATCGGTGTCGGCGTCGGGCACACGCGGCGTATGGCGCCGACATAGTTTAAAGGCTCTCGTGTTCTCACAATGTAATGCCAATTCAAAATGCTTTATTTTTCGTTATTTTTTTATGAGACTTTCACTGACTTGATTCTGGCATTGTTCTGATTGAAGCAACACCAAACACGATATAATTTGGCCCATATTTACTCTACATGTGAAGCATGATGACGAAACTTTCACAGTCGATTAAACCACTAAATACAATTCAAATTATGTCGTGTTTGGTCTTGTTTTAATCGGAGGAATTCCAGAGATACGTTTTTAAGGGTTCCATGAAAAAATAATGAAAATTAAGATGTTTGAACATTCGATTCGTTGCGTCCGTATAGTGGTGTTCACACCGATATACCCGAGCCGACAACAATAGTCGCCGCCTTGCGGCGCGGCCAGGCAAGGCACAGCGTTGACAGGGAGTGGAGTGAGTAGACCTGGATAGGAATCGGGACCCCCCAAATTGGACACTAGTCGGAGCTTTACTGTACACATGTTATGCATTCATTTTTCAGAATCAAATAATACCAATTTTTTAAAATTCTGCGGGGTGCTCAAGGTACCCCATTTTATCGAGAATCTTACTTTACTGAGGCTGAAATCGCCGCGCATGCGCGTGAAATCTTGCAGCTAATACCATCACTGAGTGGTCAAGGCCTCCGATCCGATCGAGCTACGAACTGAACATGCCTGAAGTACACACATGTTGTCATTCATTTTGTACAATGGAATGATAACGATTTTTTTAAATTTTACAGGGCGATAAAATACCCCATTTTAGCCCAACTTTGAATGTACTTACGTTACTGACGCTAAAAGTTTCGCGCATGCGCGAAAAACGCGCACAATATCTCATCACTAGACTGCAGATCTATATGCAAAATAAAAATGTTTTGCATTGATTGTAGGAAGCAGGAATAACATAAAAATTGATTCCATCAATTAACGGCTTTGTCATATTAAAAGCAACAATACAACATCTCCTTTTTTTTAATCTTTTACTGTTTTATATTTCACCCAACCAATTTCTTCATAAATGTATAAAGATCCGCAGTCTACTCATCCACTACTAAACCGTGCTTAGGCCTGCCAGCTGGCCCAGCCTGTCGAGCCGGTGACGTAGGCTGGCAGCAAGACGCTCAAAGCTGCCAGGGCAGAAAGCAGACAGAATTCATGACTGAGCTGCCTGTTTTTAAGAGGGCAGCACGGTCGCATTATGCGTAAACAGCGTAAACATGCGCATGTAGCTATTTTAATAACTATACATGCTGCCGAATAATGCAAATTACGCCTCGTAATCGAAAAAATAGCACTTTTGAGGGAGACAGCGTCCTAGATCGATCTTTTATCTCGGTTTCTTGACTACTGAAAAAACCCGTGTTTCTATTATCAAGAAATGAGAACGCGAATCCCACAATCCTGGAGACGGGCAGAATTCAGGACCGAACGGCCGGAATTCTGCTCGTCATTCTGCCAGCAGAATGCGCTACTTTGGCGCGCGCAGCGGCCTGTCCAAAATCGAGCACGCGTGTTTACTGGAGTTGTATGTTTATTACGTGTAAGAAAGTGAGATTATTTCGTGCGTAACAAACAGTCTTCATTATTATTTTCGATGAATCGATTTTTCCAAGTATTCGCAATAATCTCATGATCTGCTCAGTGTTCAATAAACAATAAGTTTCTTTTTGTACTATTTTTCAAACAGAAGAACGGACATACAGTACATTTTGAAGAATATTAAAATATATGTAACATATGTAAATATTGAAGAATATTTGCATATGTACAAGTTTCATTAAGTGTTTATCAATAACCTACTCTCTTAATAAACAGCACTAAATTGTATTATTGTTTCTAGAATATGTCTCGATATGCAAGAGCGAAGGGATCCAAAGCATAGAACAAGAAAATTCCAAACGAAACGATGCCGTGGCACGTACTGAAACCATAACTGAATGGAAACTTGTCTACGCAAGCTCGTACAGAGAAGACTAAATCAGCGAAAGAGCTGTTGCAAGATAAAGACGTACTCTACTGCAATGTAGGGAACATGAACAACAATTAGGCAGTATTCAAGGAGAGTATACCAACGAAAACTAAAAAAAAGAAGGAAACATCTGTAACGATCAGCGGAATGGAGATAGAAGTGGTGAAATTCGACGGCTTCCCAATTAAGAAGGAAGACGCAGACAGACTGTGTGAACTGGAACAGAAAATGATGATGAAAGGTATCCCGAAGATGGAGATAGACGTAGCGATGAAACTGAAAAGGAGGAGAGTGGAGAAAGCATTGGCGAGGATCAGGAGATGCGTGTGTTTTCACTGTCGCAAGGCGGGACACAATTTATAGGACTGTCCTGAGCTGGGATCGGAGCAGGTAGGCACTGGTATCTGCTTCAAGTGCGGATCGACGGAGCAGACGCCCTTCGAATGTAAAGTGGCCAAGCCGATGTAGTTCAGATACGCAACGTGTTTCATCTGTCAGGAGCAGGGACACATCGCTAAACAGTGTCCCAACAATCCGAAAGTATCTACTCGCAGGGGGTAAGCTGTAAGTTGTGCGGTGACATAACACATTTGGAAAAGGACTGTCCAAACTTGGTTAAGGAGAAGGAGAGTACGATTATGGTGAATACGATCGCAGGTAGCGACATAGAGTCTTTAGAGGGAAGTAGATGCTCAGTTCAAGGAGCAGAGAAGAAAAGACTGAAGAGAGTAGTGAAATTTTGAACCTGCAATGCGAATTAATTGCTCAGTTACAATGTAAACATATGATTTATTGATTTATTGTACTTGAAAAACCTGATATCGAACAAAAGAGTATGTACATTTCAGTTAAGAAAATCTTTTCATCTGTCATCCATAGAACGAGAGAAATCGCCAAGTTCTAGTTTAAATAAATTTCCCTAGGTGAAGGAATAAATAATTGATTGGACTTTATGATATCAGATTTTCGTCTATGTACAGCAAAGATATATTTCGAAATATACGAATATTATTTATACATAGCACATGCATCGGTAGCTTTGCAAAACTTGATTCACTTGTTGCGAGTGAAAGTATTTCGCTCTCGAAATCATTTGTTCGAGCTTGTATATATAATCTGTACAATTTGTGTACTTAAAATAAACTTTCATGTACGAATTCTAAGAATATACAACATACATATATTTTGATTTGTACCTCTATATTTCATTTGCCCTTACACTGCCCTAATCATAATATATATAAACTCTATACTTTATATTAAATCTCCTATGTGTATAACTTATAGTTTTGCCAGTCCTAACGGTGGACAAATAAATTTTTGCATCTATACATATTACAGAACACATTTAACAATTGTATTGTTGATCTTCGCTGCAATGCCGTTCTCTTGTTAATTGATTAAATAACAGATTAAAAATTGTGTATCTGTCATCGTATCGTAATAAAAATAATAAGGAAACGTGTGAAACATATATATGTATTAGGGGTAAGCGGGTACCCGAGCCTCGGGTCGAGTTGCGTCGGGTCGGGATCCCGAAAGTTTACAAAGTTCGGGTACCCGAAATGGTAATCTGGTCGGGTCGGGTCGTTGTCCCGAAAGTTTGCAATATTCGGGTACTCCAAGTTAAAGTTGGGGCATTTCTGCGATAAAATCAGCGTTTAGTAAACAGTGTTTACTACAAATCGAAATATTAAAAAGGTGGTTATAGCCGACATAAAACGTGCACGGATCAGCGCCGAACCGGCCGATTATTTACAACCACCGCGCTCCGACAACTACAACCCCGACAGATGGACAACACGTGTGATAGACCCATCGAATCAGATCGATGGGATCTGATCCCATCAGTGCGCGCGCACGCACACACACACACACCCATCTATTATATATACAGGGTGAGTCCGAAGAAACAGAACACCTAAATATATCCGTTACTTTTCGTTGTACAAAAAAACTTCTTAGGACAAAGTTACACTGTTTGAAGGGCCACATGTAACGGTATAAGGGAAAAAATTTTCAAGGTCATTTTTTAATGAGATTTCAAGGTCATCGATGTTTTTTTTTAAATGGAATGATATATCTTCATTAACGTAATGTTGTAGCTGACAAAATAACGAATTCATCCGTATAACACAATATGACCTACAAATGACCTTTAACCCAGAAAAATGGAATAAATAAAATTCAACGTGCAAATGTTCAAAAATATTCCCTTGAGCTGCTATACATTCATTTAGCCCTGAAGTCTAATGGTATCATTCCATTTAAAAAAACATCGATGACCTTGAAATCTCATTAAAAAATGACCTTGAAAATTGTTTCCCTTATACCGTTACATGTGGCCCTTCAAACAGTGTAACTTTGTCCTAAGAAGATTTTTTGTACAACGAAAAGTAACAGAGATATTTAGGTGTTCTGTTTCTTCGGACTCACCCTGTATATACATTTGATCGCAGCCTTGCCCCAACTTTAACTTCGAGTACCCAAATATTGCAAACTTTCGAGACCCAACCCGATCCCGAACAAATTTCCCGACCCGACCCCAACCTAAAATTTCGAGTACTCGACACCCTTATTATGTATACGTATACATTGAAAATCTGAAATTTCCAAACGTTTGCTAAACATTGTTCTCGAAACTTTAATGTTAAATAAATTGTTCCAGAATGAAAAATAAATTTTAAAGAGTGTTACACGAGAAATCGTAAAAATGCAAGAATGCTAGATAAAAATATACCGTCGTTACTGCTTAATTTATCGCTTTAATATCCTCGATCGTGTGTAATCGCTTTTCTTAAATAATTGGTTTAAGATCGAGGATTCGGAGCAGTTCGAAAATGAAATGTTTGCGATGTTTAATAGAAAATTTGTAAAGTACCACCGAAGATTAATTGCTGTAAAATTGCTTTTGTGAAATATTAACGCTTCGAGAATGAACGACAATGGTACAAAAACGTTCTGCATTGAATTTTAATGTCACAGTACATCCAACCATGCCATTTTCAATTTGTTCCTTCTTTACGCAATTGTGCAAACTGTTACTTAATACGAAAGCATTAAATAAGCTTGCAAAGTCGACTGCGGAAGCTTATGCAATCTTCAGTTGTTCCGAGACGACTTTTAAGTGCTAGTAGCCTCAGTAGGATTTCTCTGGAACATTCTCAGAAGCCGTAAAGATCCGCAGTCTAATTACAAGTGAAATCGTAGATTAATTACAGCTGGTCGAATGCACTGCGCACCAGCATTGTTAGCATTATCTTTGGTATACAACAATTTCAATACCTTCGCAAGTTCCCTGCCGAACGATTACATCAAGAAGTACCAACAACCAGTGTGTCCGAGTTTCTTGCTTCCCAATACATTCGAACGAACTGTAAACTCTAGGAAATGTACCCGCTAAGTAGCTTCAGCTTTGTGAGCCGATTCGATGATTTCCTTCAGACACCGACCGAACTCTTCGATTATCAATCTTTGAGTCGTATCATCGTCGAACATGTTACGCTCTGCTTCGTCAGCTTGAGCCATTAGACACTGGCACGTTATCTCGACTACTTTGTCGGTCAGGAAGTTGAAGGATTGTCTGCGAAGAAGATTGTATCAAATATATAAAATGAATAACTTGCTATTATAATTGAAGAAGCATACCTTGTGCCCGTGTTAGATATAGCTGGCGGTCGGAAGGCCATTTCGGACAGCTGTAGCTTCGCCTTGCTCAATGTCAGCTGCGTTGTCAATGTCTAACTTAAGCCGCTTCTGCAAGATCCTTCAGAGATTTCTTCTCTAAATTCGGCTCCTCCACGTTGCGACACCCTATACACTTACAATTGGCCGAACACGGAATCTTGGCCTGAAATAGTCGTTCAAAAAATTCATAAAAATGTCCTGCGCATCTACAACTAACGGTACACACCTCGTAGCATTCGCAGAAATTACAGCCCTTATTGTGTCTACGGATGTCGTCGCCGGTCTCGCGACCTTTCCTGATTTTCGGATGAAACGTGTTCGAGTTGCGTTCCAAACAGAACTTGATGGCTCGCTGTCTGTCGTCCTCGTTCCCAAGATTGTTGGAGCAGGTACAGTTGCACATGTGGCAGAATTCCCCGTTCGCGAAGCAGTCGTAGTATCTATCGTAAAACACATTCATAATCCGTCAGGATTGATTCTTAATTGACTAGGTTAATGTTTTTCAATTCGCATAACAAAATAGCGAAGAGTCGACGTTCAATTTTCGAAATACGAGTTAGAACAGTAACAGGTGTACAGTTGACAAAATTGAACAACGACAATTCGATTACATATACTCACAGTTTAAGACACTGCGACTTGGTACAATTACACGGTTTCCTCGGCCTGATGCCGTTAGGCTCGACGCTGGTGTAAGACCTCTGAGAGCCCTTGTTTTTCTGTCAAGGCTTGCAAGCTCTGCGTACTGCCCAGCAGATTGGGCGTAGCTTGCTGGGTCTTATCTTTGTTAACTCGATCTTTGCGTCGTCCGATGTCTGTATTAGGAATTAGGAATTACTTCTCGTACCGGTAGAGTTTTTCTTTCTGTCTGAAATATACCGAACCTGTTGCTGGATGTACTGAGCTGGTAGAACTACGATATTTCCCACGTTCGAGTTAGTCGAGAGAACTGCCTGTCCGGATGCTAATTGGCTCAACGCAGATGCTGGAATAGCTATGGTGTTCTTCGACTGGTTCCCATCCACCGTAGCGGTTGCAGGGATTAGCAACCTCTGACGACTACTGGTTAACGTGGCCTTCGGTGCAACTGTTTGTAACAACTGGTTACTAGTGTTCAATGGAACCACTGTATCAATGTATCGAAGCAAGTCAAAGATACAGTCTACTAGTAAACATGCTTTATTTATAAATCGCACAGACCTTGACAATCTGCTGCTGGCCTCCGATCTTCTGATTGACGCCCTGTCTGCAAAGTGGTCTGCAACTTTGTTTTACCCAAAGTGACAACATTTGTGGTCCCCGACAAAGGAGTACTAACTGGTCTGACGTATTGTACCTTGAAGAAGATTAAGTCGTGTGTTATTCCTACCGAATTGTAACCGGAAGTGAATCACTTACTTGTCGTCCAGACATTTGTATCTGATGCACTTGGCTAGATCTGATCACGATGTTCTGATTAGCCGGTATCCTAATGACATGTCTGCTTCCGAGCACAGTTCTGGGTTTCAGAGAGCTCTGTTAAATAATACAAGCATTATAGTACAAAGAAAGCGAAGCAAAAACGAGACGAAACAAGATAACTCAGCTAACCTGCCGTATAATCACTTTCTGAGGACTTTACTGCACCGATAATTTGTTGGCGGAGGGAAACGCAGACTGCTGACTCGAAGTTGCTGAAGCGTTTACTTGCGAACCCAACGTTGGAGCCGGTAGTATCTTCGTGGGAGATTTGTTTGCGCTGCTTGGGATTATGGTCACTTTCGAGAGCTGCGCACTCGACGACTGCATCAACTTGTTCACAATTATTGCCTTTGAGAAGAGAAGGGAACGATAACAAAGAAAAACGATAATGGATTAGTTCTAATTAACACTTTACCTACCGGAAGCCTATTATAGGATTTTCAATAATTGTGCTGTATCAAAGGAAAGCATAGAAATTTTCTTTCACATTACAATCTTAAACAATCTCTAAATTTAAACTTGAAATTTCGCTCAATATAAAGTTGAAATTTTCTTCAATTTAAAGTGTTAATTCCTTCAATTTAAATCTTTAAATTTCCCTCGATTTAAGGTTGAAATCTCCCCTTAATTTAAATTTAAATTTTCCTCTATTTAAATTTGAAATTTCCTTCAATTTAAACTTGATATTTCCCTCGATTTAAACTTGAAATTTTATTGTAATCTTAAAGAAAACTATTAGATGACTTATCCTTTAGATAGATTTGAGAATGCTCACTTATTTCTGTGGCGACGAAGGCAAGATGTGTTGTACTTTGTTAGCGAAAAGCAGTCCCATTTGCTGCGCTTGCGCCAGCGTTATGGTTTTCTTCAGCCTGGTGATATCCTGCTTGAAGACGCTGTTGTTCAGAAATTTTATCGCCTGCTGGTTCTCGTTCTGCGAACTGGTTATGAGGATTTGCCCCGACTGCGTTTGATTTCCAGCCAGTATCAGTTTCGTGTACACTTAAAATACGTACAAATTATCGTTTCGATATTCAATCAATTCTTTATACGAATACTAGTCTTACTCTGCGCAGTCCGTTTGACAGCATACTGGACCGTCTTGGCATTAACGTTTCGTAGCGTGATGCTCCCGGAATGGCTGGTGGCCATCACTGGTTTACCAGACTGTGCAGATAGTAATTGAACTATGTTACCATTGGCTGACTTTTCTATGAGCGTCTGTGCCAGCGACTACAGTTGTCCAGCTGACGCGGACGATGGGTAGGAGATTTTTAGGATTTGGCTGGTACCTTGACTGCTGGCCAAAGAGACTATCATAATCGACTGGCTCTGCATCATAGAGCCAACGTTCGGTTTTACCTATTACGGAATGAAAAAGCGTAACGTTATAGCGAACAAGAAAGCTTGTTCGAATAGAACATCGTTCCATACCTGTATAGTAGACGTAGGAAGCCTCTGCAGCGTCGGCTACGTTTGAAACACAATATTTTGATTAATTTGATTCGCCATTGTATAAATAATATGTTCCTCTTGAGCTTGGCCGGAAACTTCAGTCATTTCCACATCAGGTACAATTGTTTCATGCATACCAATTCAGCTCGAATATTAGTGAACGCTTCAAAGTCGTTGCTCGAATATTGCTCGCTGTTATGCCACACACTTAACGCGCTCAAGTCAACATCGCCGAGGGTACGGGAGTCTAGAGCCAGTGGCTCGACCAAAGCTCTGGCGCTCTGCCCTTTATTTACAGACATGGTTACCGACCTGGACAAAATATTACAATCTCATCAGAACAAAACCGGTATTTTTCTAAACACTGTTGAACACTGTTTATGTTTTTCGAGTCGTTCGGGTAGAAACGAATTACATAACTCGGTGGAAATTCGACGGAAGCTTGCTGCTCCGTTCTAGCATAAAACGTTAAATGATAAAGTTTAAGTAAACGTAAGATCGTTCGATGTTCCAACAGTTCATGATAAACGACATTCGCATGATAAATACGTATTCTATACTCTATACATACGCAGGTTAGAAATTTAAGTGTCGCGAATGGTCTTGAATGGTCTCCGCGCAAAGCTGGAAACATCGAGAATTCCTGCACGAGAAGAAAGCGTCGGCGGCAAGATACGAAAGAATTTACGGGATGACGGGCGAACAACATAAATCGGCGAGAATTTAAAAGTTCAAAAATTCAAATCTCTCGGAAGCGAGAGAACGCGTTCCTCCGGTGCGAGTGGTGACGAGCTTGCCGGAGTGTGCGTCCGACGACACAAGGATTAAGTAAAGTTCAAACTTTTGAAAATTGAAACGTGAAAAGTTGAATAATGACGAAAAATTCGCAGGATAGTCCACTTAGGAACATTAGCGCCAATTATCGCTCGAACGCGCCATTTTCCATGAACCGAACATACGACTGCGTTTTTCGGCTCTAAATGAAACTGCATTGTTCAGACATCGAAGGATTACGAGAAAGGGTTCGCTAAACGTGTTAACGAATAATAGAAAAGAAGGTTCGTGACGAATTCCGTTTGATAATTATGTAAAATCGAATTTAACCTATAACCGATCGGTTCGTATCGGGTACGTACAGTGCTGGGTGGGAGTGTGCCGCGAAGCTTATTTCAATCGCGATAGATTTTTTTGAAAAACCTCTGAGCACGTATTTCACTGATTTAAATCGAATTGAAACCGTCTGAGGTTCCCTTGATAGCTCGAATTTGTTCAAAATCACGCGCCCACCATTGCTGTCCCACAGTGCACCGCTATAGCACAGACGAGTTATAAGAGTAGACCAATCACCATATGGCGTTTCGTGTCTCACACAATAACAATTGGTTTTCTTACGCCCTCTACGCCGACGAACGAAAAATGTTGGAACTATATCCACGAAAGCGACCAAATACAAATGGCTAACGACTACTAACGAGTTGTGTCCGTGATGTTATCACCGACTAGATATAGAATAGACCTATCATCCAATGTATTTCGGTGGCCACGTTTGCCAGGGCCACTTGGCCCGTTTTTCTTGTCATTTCCTGTATTGCCAACTCGGTTTAGGGCCACAAACAGGGTCTCGTCGGTGGTGCTGACGCTCTAAAATAGGCTG
>CM052200.1:606296-620142 GCA_028455805.1 Lasioglossum figueresi
TGTAATGTTTTAATTGCAGATCATAATAGGATAAGATTTGAATTAACAAGAACTATTTTATTTTGTAACCAATAATTAAGGATAAGTATATATTGTATCATATATATTATCCATAAATAAATATTATTAATATTATTATTATTGTTTTATATTATATGTATTACATTAAATATAATATATGAATTGGTGGCTGGAACAACGTTGGATGTGAGATTTTCTTAAGACCCATTAGCTTTTATTTTTCTAGCATCAAATTCGCACATTTGGATTTGATGGGAGAACAATAAAAGCTAATAGATTTTAAGGACATCTCACATTCAATATTGCTCCAGCCACCAATTCATATATTGTTCTTACTATACTTTTTTTTAAAATAAAGTTAGCAGTGAGGAAATAAATACAGATTTCATATTATCAACTTCTACATTAAAATTTAACTTTTTCCAAATTATAATAAGTAAAGTAAAAAAGAACGAGTAATAAAATAAAATACATGTATGTATATTACAGTTACAGTTTCCATAAATATTTATACAGAATGATCATCTCGAGATGCGACGACGATTCCCATTTCCCCTCTAACACTAGCTTCGCGGTACTGCGATTTCTCAACAGATTATAGCACTTTGCCCACAAGAATCGTCTGCTAGACGATTTAATCTCGGAACAAGGCAGGCTATCTGAAGCCGGGTCTACAAGTATATATGGGCTAAGGGTAACATATCCTCTCTGATAACGGTACAAGAACAAGAACCGTTTCGAATACGGATTGAATGTAGTTCGTTAGGTCGATTTTCCATGATGTAAACCGACATGAAAACGTGGTTTAATACCATTTGATGTTTTAATCGTCGCATCGCAGTGAAGTTCACTGCGTATGATGACGTGTCTATAGTGCACCACGTGGATGGTACGCATGACACGTCGATCGTCGATCCCTATTCCACAGTCCACTTCATGCCAACGGTAAACGTTTACGGTATTCAGTCATATGTCGTGCCGTGCTGTCGTGTGTCGTGTACAACAGACAACGATTGCAATTGTGTAGTTGCGTGACTTCTCTCGAGCACTCTGGTTTCTAAGCTTCTTCGATAGTATCTGGAAATTAAAGAGAAAGACTTGTTCACCGATAGAGTTAAGAAACGAGCACAGAGTGCGTTATAATTTGGGTTCCGTTCGCAAGCTGCAAGGAAAGAAGCATTCAATAAAATGGTGAGTGGGAATTCGAGTAATTCGTTGGAATTAGACGCGTTCGAATGTGTTAGAAATGGATACATATGGTCATGTTTTTTCAAAGCCGCCAGGTCCTAGCTCGACTTCCGTTGGACTCGCTGGTCGTTCGCCCAGTAAAGCTCTAGCACCTAGAACAGGTGGTAGTGGTACTGTTAGGCAAAGGAAGACCACAACAACTATCGCAACCAGGAGCAGAAATCCTGGCGCTGATTCCGGTGGTATGTGGAGGTTTTACACCGACGATTCACCTGGCATTAAAGTGTAAGCCTAACCTTGATATTTCGATATTATACTCGACGGGTTGAACGCAATACACGGCCTAAATGAGAAACCAATCTTCCAGATGTAGCGAAAATAGAACTTTGCTTGTATTATTGTTCGACTCGATTCCAATTCTTAACACTAAATAACCGTACCGGGTACAAAATGTGTCGTTTATATATATTGTTTTATAAAAATTACAAGACTGAATTTATTTAGATTTTTCACAATTTTTATAATAATACCCGCTCGTATAAAGAAATTTATTGAATAATTTCTAATAGAAAAATGAAGAATGTGAAAGCGGTCGTGGTACGGTTAGTGTTATGGGGGTAGACTCTTGTTTCCAGGATTGCAAGGGTGCAGGATGCGCCTTCTCAATTCTTGATAATGCAAAGATGGGGTTTTTCAGTAGTCAAAAGTGCTAGATGAGAGAACAATCTAGGCTACAATCGCCCTCAAAAGTCCTGTTTTTACATTTACGAGGCATAATTTGCATTATTTGGAAGCATAAAGCTGCGTGTATAGCTATTTTCATAAATAGACTACAGATCTTTATGCAAAATAAAAAATGTTCATATTGACTGCAGAACACAGAAGCCAAATAAATATGTCCTTAAATATTTTTAGCACGTCCACTGCTTTAAATTGTACGTGTCCATTTTTGTCATGAATGCATAAAATCTGAGCAATCCTGGAAAAATGTATCCTCGAAAAACAAGTCCACCTCCTTAAGCTTAAGAATTCTATTAATTATATGCTGGATATTTATAGTTTGTACAATAAAACTTTTTTTTACAGTGGGCCGGTACCAGTGCTCGTGATGTCTCTCCTCTTCATCGCATCTGTATTTATGCTTCATATCTGGGGAAAATACACTAGATCTTAAAATCGAAAATTGAACGTCTCAAGTATTATTGTTTGTGAGTTACATTTCCATGCGACGGATCTCGTACAGATCAAATTTTTATTGGGAAGGAGCGCAAAATTTAATGCTCGATAGCAGACAGCCCAACCGGAATCGTTTACTTCGCGTTATACCGAATTTTGTAACGTTTGTATGGAGGAATCTATGAAACAATTCTATTTATGTGTAATATACGATCGAGATAAGTTGTACTCGTTATTGTTTGTAATATTACTACTAACGATATATAATGTATTATACCGCAATAAATTACTCTGAAACTGATTAAAAAAAGATACTAATACAGGTAATACGGATGTAGATGATCCATGCGTTTCCCCATCTCGTATTTCGAGCTTCTATAACTAAAACTCAAATTAGTTTGAATGATTCTTGCACATTCGTCGACGATTGTATACCCTCTCCAGACTGTCTTTCGTCAAAGACGACGTAAGGTAACAAAATATACTCTATTAGAAGTTTATATTCGAAACAACATTGATTATTCATAGCTATCGATACCCATCGTCAAAAATGAACGATTCAAATGGAGAATGTCTTTGCGAACAGTGTATCCGGAGAGTTATTATCGACGAGTTAGGATTGGGAAGGCTGCGGTTGGGCTCTGTGGTGCAAGCTTAGATCATATCATCATATATACTTATAAACCTTGCTTTGGATAACATGCCATGTTTCAAGATTACTTCATAGTTAATCTACCAGATGACGGATGTGGGAAAAGTGCTATAGTCTGTTGAGAAGTCGCAGTACCACGAAGCTAAAGTGTACCTAGAAGGGGAAGGGGAATCGTTGCTGTATCTCATTCTATATAAATATTTATAGAAACTGTAACAATAGTATATATTTGATTTTATTACTCGATCATTTTGATATACCTTACCCTTATTATTTTAAATATGGCTAACTTATTTTGCCAATTATATAATTTGGTGTAAATGTTGATAATATAAAATCTCTCTCTATTTATTTACTTACAACTTACTTTATTTGTAAAAAAAAAGGTATAGTAAGAACAATATATATGCGAAATATAAAATACACTTACTTGTGAAAAGATACATATACATATGTATTTGTATCACGGTTTTGTCGTTCCTTACAATTCTTTATGCAACAAGTTTGCTCCATTTTTCCAAATGTTCAAGAAATAATGCATAAATATACTTATATACCTTGCTTTTATATCAGTATTTACCATTTTGAATTATCTTGTGACGCGACATGTGGGCACCAGGGGGAACGCCACCCTCGTGATATAACTAGAAAGGAACTAGAATCTAACTAGATTTTGGATCGAAACCTGGGTTTGCGCGCCAAGATTGTTTGTCCTCATTTCTGTGAATTTTGGGCTGAGTGAGGGCTCATTCTAAAGAGGAAGGTTATAGCTAGTGCGCTCGACCGCATTATGGCAGCGAGAAAATCTTTTAGAGACAAAAAAATACATTGAAATCTGCAAATATTTTTCTCGATTTTGTCTCTACTTCGGACACTTATATTATTAGATATAGACATAATCCCGTTAAAAAATCGGTCGAGCGCACTAGCGATAACCTTCACAAACAATCTTGGCGCGTGATTGCATTCGCATAGCAGAGATTTCCCCATATTACGTTCACGAAGACAGAGGTCCTCTCTGATGCGGAGCAAGTCTAGAACCAATTTTAGTTCAGCTAGTTTAGGCGAGATGGCGTCTAGTCAGAAGGACTGTCAACATGGAATCATAGCAAAACTGAAGCGTTGGCCTAATACATGTGTATGCCACAGTGAAAGCGTGACAAAGTCAATATATGCATTTTCGTACGATTGTAGGTTTCGGTCAGCGGTTCCAACCTGCAAGTTGGAAGAATAGAATACAACATTCAAGATTAGAATATCGAAATAGCAAGCAACTCCATCTCGCGTTGATCAGGCAGTTGCGTGTTTATCAGTGTTACCAAACTCTTTTTCTGCACAGAGGTTGGTAACACTGATAAATATTCTGAAAAGCAAGGGTAGCGTTCCCCCTTATGAGTGCGCCGGAGCCAGAAAAGGCCAGAGAAAATTCCCTAGGAAGCTCTTGACAAGGATAGAGAGATCCTCGTCTCTCCTATGGGGCTGCGACGGAGAGGGAGATATGTCGCTCGCAGGAGAGACAAAGACAGAGATTACGAAGCAGCTTGTTTTTCCGATGAGCCCACTACAGATGCATTTAGCGAGGAAACAATATATTTTGATGCTCTTTGTGTTGTAATATTCTCTGAATTATTTTACGTTCCCGTACAGAGCCCTTTTTTGAAAAAAGTGTACAGAATAAAAATTGTTCTATAAAAACATACGCTATTATTGTTTAAAAAGTTTCAAGAGACAAATTGCAAAAAAGGGCTCTGTACAGGAACGTGCAATAATTCAGAGAATATTTTAACGCAAAGAGCATAAAACAATATTGCTTCTTCGCTAAATGCAAGTGTAGTAGGCTCATCGAAAAAACAAGCCGTTTTGTATTCTTTGTCTTAACCTCTCCTGCGAGAAACATATCTGCCTCTCTATCTTTGTTTCTTAGTTCACCTTTACGCCGATGGTGGCGTATGTTCGCTCCGGCGCATCCTTATCTTGTAACACTGCCTCCTATGCATATCCTATACCAATGCCCGGTCTATACGTATATATTATATTTAAGAGTGCGCCGGACCCAGAAAAGGCCAGAGAAAATTCCCTAGGAAGCTCTTGACAAGGATAGAGAGATCCTTGTCTCTCCTATGAGGCTGCGACGGAGAGGGAGATATGTCGCTCGCAGGAGAGACAAAGACAGAGATTACGAAGCAGCTTGTTTTTCCGATGAGCCCACTACAGATGCATTTAGCGAGGAAACAATATATTTTGATGGTCTTTGAGTTGTAATATTCTCTGAATTATTCTACGTTCCCGTACAGAGCCCTTTTTTGGAAAAAGTGTACAGAAAAAAAATTGTTCTATAAAAACATACGCTATTATTGTTTAAAAAGTTTCAAGAGACAAATTGCAAAAAAGGGCTCTGTACAGGAACGTGCAATAATTCAGAGAATATTTTAACACAAAGAGCATAAAACAATGTTGCTTCTTCGCTAAATGCAAGTGTAGTGGGCTCATCGAAAAAACAAGCCGTTTTGTATTCTTCTCCTGCGAGAAACATATCTGCCTCTCTGTCTTTGTTTCTTAGTTCACCTTTACGCCGATGGTGGCGTATGTTCGCTCCGGCGCACCCTTATCTTGTAACACTGCCTCCTATGCATATCCTATACCAATGCCCGGTCTATACGTATATATTATATTTAAGGGTGCAAGCACGCGAAACACTGTCATGGCATACCGAACAGTGAGAGAGAAAAGGGGTGAGAGTGGGAGAGAGAGAAAGAGAGAGAAAGAGGAGAACGCGAGGCGTTCCAGCGAAAGAAGGATGGAGATAGGGGGGAGTGTGTCTGATGAGCTCGCAGTTCGACCGTCGGCTCGTAGGCACGTGATCATGGGTTTCTCGTTTTAGACTCGACATTGAATATTCTCTCGTAGTCCTACCGCTGACTACCGCCGAGTTCGGGTCGGCGTGGAACTTCGGACAGATCCGCCCGTTTCGATCGTCGCTACGATGAGACTCCTCTCTTTCGAGGTAATCGCTGTTTCCTCTTGATCAGACGATGCACCCTCGCGTCGTCTCAGACCGAGGTTCGACACCTTGGAAATTCAACGAATGTCATCGTTATTCCGTTAACAACGATTCGAGACGAGACACGACGCTCAATTCATCGATAACGATGAACCCTATGGCGCTTTCATTTTTTGGCGATGCTCCGCGAAAAAGTGCTGACGCTGACGCTTTGCCGGAAACGCTGAAGAGTTCGTTCTGTATCGGTTAGATATCAATGGGCAAAGACACGTCGAGTAGTTTTCGAATGATCGTTCAGCTAGCGTGAAATACTTTTCAGTGGAACTTTGCGAGGTGTTTGTTTGTCTCGCGATCGTAATGCAAAAGTTTCGAATAGTCAGATTCAAGGAACGGTGAGTATTCGAACGATGATTTTCCTGATCGTGTAAGATCGTTCCTGAAAGTGTATTACGCGATAAACATTGCCCGTGACAGATTTCAAGGAGTGATTCTGTATAGGGAGCGTCGTGTGTCGTATTCTAATCGAACGAGGCACATTGTCTCGCGATCATAATGCAAAAATTTCGAATAATCACATTCAAGGAACGGTGAGTACCCAAACGACGATTGTCCTGATCGTGTGAGATCGTCCCTGGAAAAGTGTTTGTACGTGATAAACAATGTCCGTGACAGATTTCACGGAGTGATTCCCAAATTACGATTTTCCTGATCGTATAAGATTATTCCTGAAAGTGTATTACGCGATAAACATTGCCCGTGACAGATTTCACGGAGTGATTCTGTATAGGGAGCGTCGTGTGTCGTATTCTAATAGAACGAGGTATATTGTCTCACGATCGTACCATGCAAAAGTTTCGAATAGTCAGATTAAAGAAACGGTGAGCATTCAAACGACGATTTTTCTGATCGTGCAAGATCGTTCCTGAAAGTGGTCTACGTGATAAACGTTGTCAATGACAGATTTTGCGGAGGGATTCTGTATAGGAACCTCTCCGAGGTGCAACATTGTGTTGGTCAACGTTCGGTTACTCGCGGAAACGACATATGAATTGGACTGCATTGCGACGGTAGTAGCGTTATCGGAGGTGTTGACCGATTCTTATGCGTTTATTCTCGGAAAACTCGGAATTGTACTTTTCTTTCGTTTTCTACGTTTCTATTTCTTTTCAATGTTTCGTGTAAGCAGCGTAGGTAGCACGAACAATATTTTTCGATTATTCAAAAATCGATTTCCATAAATATGCATGTTAGAAACGGCGAATAAGCGACATTAAAATATGCGTCAGGGGTAATCTATAAATGATAAATGTCGTATACGTGCTAGAATAGAATCGGAAAAACGTCGAGTATAGAATACGAAATGTCCCCGTATCGATGCACAATGTATCTACAATAATCTACATACAACCTGTTCGGGTCCGATTAAAGTCTCGGCTATACTACTGGCAACGTCGTGTATAATGTGTAGTACGTATACGAATGGAATTATCACCAGACTGCGGATCTTTATGCATTTATGGATTATGAAAATTTTCAAAAAAGGCTGGAATATATAATTCGATAGAATTTTGCACAATTTTTACTTGTTTTCCACTTGTTTTAGATCTACAAAGGCTGTTCCCATTAGAAATAGGATTTTATTTCATTCCACTTTCTCAAAATTTGTCTAGAAAAATTGAAAAATGCCGATAATGACGGTAAACCGCGATGCGGTCAGGGTATAATTAATAGAATCAATGTATTTTTACATAAATGATTATTTTTTTATTTTTACGATGGAAACCTTTCTTAGTATAAAGTCGAGTAACGAGCCGATCAACGATTCCAGATTAGAGAATAATTCAACCGGTGGAGGGGAGGACTATCAAAGAGGATCAATGGCGGTCGATATTTTGGACACGGACCACTTCGCGGTGAGCGCGATCGTCACCGTTGGCATGCAAATTATTTTCTTCACGATCGCGGCAACCTTCCAGCTGGACAAACTGACGGATTTCGCTGGCGGCACGAACTTTATCATCCTCGCCCTCCTCACGTTCTTTCTCGGCCAAGTGGGCAAGGTACTCTAATTATATAGTTCGTTCGCACAATGTACGGTGCATGGTGCACACGAGAGTCGCATAAATTACGGACTTAGTATTACTACATATACTATGTATACTAGAGATCGCAGCTTTGAACGTGTACTAAAATACACGTGTACTCGTGGTACATGAACCGCATAGTATGGAATTAAGGATCCGTGTACACGGATCTGCGAATACGGACCCGTTCGGCACGTTCGAGTCCGAATTTGTATTCACGGATCTTTAAATTCTTACTACATACATGGTTCACGTACCACGTGTATTCATATACACGTAAATTAGTGATCTCTAACGTATACGTATGTGTATAGATACATCTACTTTGTAGAAACGACAGAACGATAGAAATCATGCGGCGGTTCTATCGCGATCGTGTTTATTTTCGTAACGTTATTCTCATACTCGCGATTCTTGTATCTTCGAAAAGGGCAGAGAATTAGGCGACTGCTTGTTGTTGCTCGATATGAAAAATTCTGTGAAATGTTTTTTACCGTAGATATCTTGACACAAGTGTAATAATAGCATACCTATGTATATGTACGTGTGTGCAAGTAATGGTAAAGAGTGAGGACGACGTGGTTATAAGCCCTCTCTAATAAGTTTTGCATCTATAATCTATATTATAATAAACAAATATTAAGATAACAGAGAGATAACAAAACGTTGCAACAAGTTTCTTTTTTGTATAGACTTACGACAGCCGGCAACTCATGGTCACCATATTCGTCTGCTTGTGGGGTCTTCGTTTGTCCTGTTATCTACTTTATCGAATCATCAAGATCGGCCGCGACAAAAGATTCGAAGATCGTCGCAGCAACGTGATTCGTTTCGCGGTGTTTTGGACGTTCCAGGTGATTCAGGACGAGAGTATTTTGCAAGATTATACATACAGTGTGTCCGAGAAGGAGTGTCGGAAGAAGAATTATCCGACATTCTTTCTGGGACATCCTGTATATCCAGAGTATACGTAAACGAAAATCAAATGTTCGTTTTCAGGCAGTGTGGGTGTACATCGTGAGCCTACCGGTGATCATAATTAATTCACCGCGGCACAAAATCCCTCCGGCCCCGAAAACAATGACGTCTTTGGATAGCGCGGGCACGGGCTTGTTTGTGACCGGTCTGTTGGTGGAAACTTATGCGGACTTGCAAAAGTTCTCCTTCAAGCAGGATCCGATCAACAATGGCAAATGGTGCAACGATGGTACTCGAACACGGTTCACAGTATATATACAAGAGTTCACAGTATACGGTACCTAAGAATTTCCTGCTGTTTGCCGTAGGTCTATGGCGGATGTCTAGGCATCCGAATTATTTTGGCGAGATAGTGGTTTGGTGGGGTATCTTCGTGATATCGTTGAACGTGATCGAAGGTGCGGAATGGGTAGCCATAGCTTCACCGATCTTCACCACGTTCATTATTCTATTCCTGTCTGGAATGCCTCTGTTGGAAAGGGCTTCGGACGAAAGATACCGCGAGTAAGTTGCTCCGTTTGTACGCTAAACGCTGTGTATTCTAAAAACCTAACCCGAACCAGATACGGTTCTCAATAACCCGCCGTAACCCGCGTAGCTTCGGTAACCGAGTACTAGATGTTCAACTGTAACCCGGTTAACCCGGTAAGAGCGGGTTATGGCCGGAAAGATTTAAAACAGGGATCGTAACCCTAACCGTAACCCGAATCGGTTTTAGTTCTTTGTAACCCATGAAAATATCTGTAACCCAAACTATGAGCGGGTTTTGAGTATGAAATTTGAACTTCTTTCCTTATTTATGATTATGCTTCGGTGCCAATCAGTTGAATTTATCTACGAATCAATTTTAAATAATAAGAGGAAAAACTTATTATTGACGTAAAGAAACTTATATTTCAGGTAATTATGAAGAGTATGAATGTTGTGCGTGTCTGAAAGAATGTATATATATTGGTGGGGTGAAAATGGTTTACAGATGTTCGTTAGGTCGGTACGTCTTAGGTACCGGCCGAGGGTGTCCGCTTATTAACCAGTACCACGGTGAGTCACATCAAGAGGTTTATGGCACGTCAAATGCTATTGAGTAAAAAGGTCGGAGCTTAGAGATGCACGTGTCTACAAGGGTAACCCCTAATAAAACGGCATCCTAAGTCCGGTGAAAAAGACAATTAAGGCATCTGGCATTTCAGATGCACGTTTTCCTCAAAAATAGCCAAATTTCAGTCGTCCGTACCGTAAACCTTTTTATTGCTTTATGAAAGCCCAAAAAACGTTCCTCGCGTCTTAACATATATAATATGGCAATAATGGGCAAAGAATGTCTGGTATTGTGGTATTGTTGTTGGAGCGCCGATTGGCAAATGTTTAACACGGAACGCAGAGACCTCCTCGCGACTGTCGCGAGACGCAAAGAGCGAAAAGGAAAAGAGATTGATGAATTGTTTTTTGATTTTCTATTGTTATGGGCTACCCACATGAATGTTTCCCATTCTTATCTCACGCGCTGTGTTGAAGAGATCGTTGGTAGCTCGGAGTGTGTTCAGTTTGGTTCCTTGAATCTCTATGTAATAGTAACCCGCTCTTTCTAGGATTTAAGAACCGTTCCCTCGAGGTTAGTATGGGTTACAGCGGGTTACAGTAACCTTCCTTGGTTAACCGGGTTTGGGTTAGGATTCGGCGTCGGGTTAGAATCCCTTGCTGTAAGTCTAATCGAATGGATAATTTTCCAGCAACGCCGAGTATCGTTACTACAAGCAGTCGACGTCACCGCTGATACCAATACCGCCGTCGTTCTACGTCGAGGTTCCGTATTTCCTGAAATTCCTTTTCTGCTGCGAATTCCCGCTGTACGATTCATTGGATGTGAAGCCACGCGCGGCCGTGACCGAGTCCACGTCGATAAGCCTCGCAGCGTCCACGTAGCTATAGCCACACGCCGGACATCGAAATTCCGAGTCCGGCGTGCATTCCAGTACCACGGCCACAGCAAGCACAGCCTTCTGACCGTGTCCCTGTCCCCATTCCTCTTCCTACTCCTGTTCCTATTCCTGTTCCAGTCTTTCTCGCTTTATTCTATGTCGAATATCTCAAATGTCGAATCGATCTGTCAAATTCAATCTCTCGTTCTTGTTCTCCTTCTCTTTATCGTTATCGTTATCGTTATCGTTATCGTTGCCGTTGCCGTTACCGTTACCGTTACCGTTATCGTTACCGTTAACGTTCGCTTAAATCCCTCGGTGTTAAGACTTGAATGTTCGCCGTTTCACGCAGCACTAGAAGGCTGTTTGCAGCTCGAAAAGCTCTAACGTTGACTCAAATTTGTGAACGGTTCACAGAATCGCGTGAATTGAGACGGAAAATACTGGAGAACACGTCGAGTTTATTTGTTTGCGTACGATAAACGATAACAATGGTTCCGTAGAGAGTCTTGAGGAGCAGCACCGACACGATCGAGTTCCGAATGGAACGTTGAAGGATCCTATTCAATATACGATATACGACATACGACATAAAATATATAACATACAACACACAACATACACTATACATAACATACAACGTACAATATATACAAGCGTAGGAAATGGAAAAAAATTGTCTACGGAAAGTTGAGTCGTAATTACACTACCTCGGGTATATATGATGCTCTCGAACTGGAGGCGAGTTCATCGTAATGTCTAGACGAATAGTTGATACAAATTGCCGAAGCAAATATGCGATATTTTTAGAAACTAACTGAAACTCTATAGTTTGCGCTACAGATTTAAGGAGAAAATTCTATATTTTTTTGTTCGATTGTTAAATGATATTTTTATGGGTAGGATATATAAAAGTTCGGTTCGAATGAAAGTAAAAGCGATTAGAGAGCACTCGGCGATTCGTTAGTTCGGTAATTGGAAATATTTTGTGACCGGTAGGGACCATGTAAACGTAGAGACACAGACACAGTCCTAGGTATTATAGTTGCTACGATAGTTTTGCATACTTACCGTGTACCTACGAATCCGGCTTTCGATCTGATTTATAAGACTCGCCAGCGAATCAGTGAATTAGGAAAATTCTGTAAACGTTAATTTGCCTGCGTTGCTTGGAAAAACTCGAATCTATAACATTTACTCGAAAAGAAATTTAAACGTTACTTCGAAATGAAACGAAGACAATTTAGAGGAAACTATTCTGTGTAATACGTAAAATATGAATAAGACCGGAGCTGCACTTGAATCCGATATTTTTCAAAATACACGACCGATCCGATGGCCTGTTGAAACTGAAAACGATCCAATACACTCGAACGGTTTCTTGGTTTCTACGTATATACGTGTACGCGTACGTGTGCGTTTATATGTATGTGTATGTGTACGTGTACATATAGAACCGGCGAAAAATGTGTACACACTTTGCCCGTTTCTATCGAGTCCGCTCTCGCGTACCAAAGTACCAAACCAAATAAGCATTAAATTATAGCAATATCAAACATATCCCAGTTCAAAGTAGATCGTCTTAAAGCATAAATTTCAGTACTAATCGATAAGCGAAGAGTATTATCGGCTGTATTCTTTCAAGTTAAACGCAACAAGAGTTCTTAATTTTTTATGAGAAGGATATCTCGATGTATTCGGCAGCTAGAGAGTTCCACGTTTTCGAAAGAGTACAGCCATAGGAAGAGAAATACGCCAAATTAGAGAAGTAAAATGTTATGTATCGCAAACGATTCCCGTGAGTCGTTTCGAACGTTCGTTGTTATGTGAATCTTCAGATTTTAGATAATAAATGATAATGATCAAGTTGGTTCGTTTATCACCATTATATCTCTACGATACCTACCTCCGAAGTTGAATGAGCCGCAGCGATGGTCGTCGCAACTGCAGTAAAGTCGCGATCTAGCTCCCTGAGGATCTCCATTATTACTGTTCCTTCGCCTACTCCTTCCACTGGGGGGCATACCCGCGAGGGGCCAAGAAGCTCGAGCTACGTTACTGTGCGCAGCACGAAAGAATTATAGCGGGAAGGGAACGGGCCGAAAGGAATGGAAAGGACATCTGAGTGGTCAGACATCTTGCCTCGTTCCCTCTCCGCTACAATTCTTTCGTGCTCCACACAGTACCTCGAGGTACTTTTCTACGTTCGGCATCCTTTGTACAGGATGTCACAAAATTACACTACCGTCCATATACATATACCGTACATTTGGCGGTCATAATACTTATGGACGGTAGTGTATACGTCGCGGACACCGTATTACGATTCTACACCCCCGATTTAGTCGAAAAAGACATAACGAACCCCCGCAAAATTCTGTGGTTGTCAGGAAGAACGCCTCTTGTCATATACTTTCACATTCGAGATATGTCTTGATCACCAATACATATGTTTTCACATAGGAAATCGGTTAAATTGCATTATTTTTTTGAGCCTTTCGAATTTGTTTTCATAATTTCTTTCTGGTAAATACATACATATAATCCTATACTATTAGAGCTCCAACGACCATTGCCTCGCTGCGAAATTCGGTTCTCAATATTATAGGAGCCTTCTACGAGTCTGTCAACTCACCTAAACTACTCAACTCCAACACCCCACTCAAAAGAATAGCTGATTCCACTGCCGATTCCATAAAAAACGCATTCACATCAACACGAACAGCCGGTAACACATTCACTATATTTGACAACTCCAACAAGGCATCCAACCCTACACCTATCCTAGACCAAGATTATCCCTTCTGCTCCTTTCGATCCGTAGATT